>KQ995403.1:0-14412 GCA_001598015.1 Dorcoceras hygrometricum
CGAGGAGGGTTTGCAGAGTCGTCGTGCTCGCAGGCAGCAGGCGGCGCAGGTTAGCCGTCCTGCTATTCAGGGAGCCCAGTCTTCCCAGTCCTCCCAGTCAGCCCATCAGCCCCAGCAGCAGCAGCATCAGCAGCAGGTGGCTCAGCAGTCTGGCCGTCAGAGGTTTCGACCCCGCGGTCAGCAGTTTCAAGAAGAAGTTGGGTTCTGGATCTTCTGGTTCGGGCAGCTCGAGTAGCAGTGGTTCTCGGGCTGAGTTTTGTGGTTTTTGCAGTGGAAAGCATCCGTCTACGTAGTGTATTGGTGTGCAGGGCTCCTGCAACCTTTGTGGTCAGTACGGGCATTTTGCTAGAGTGTGTCCGTCAGCTGGATCACAGCAGACCGCGGCCCAGCCTTAGGGTCGAGGAGGTCAGTCTAGGGGTCGTTCCCCTCAGTTTCAGCAGCCCCGATTAGGTGAGACTCAATTTAGGCCGTTTCAGCAGCCTGGTCCGTCGCGGTTCGGACAGTCGTATCAGCCTTTATTCTCTGGACCCCAGCATGCTCAGGTTAACGCCATCAATTAGGGAGCAGGCCGAGGAGACACCAAGTCGGGTGATCGCAGGTACTTTCTTTGTTTTTGATTTTCCTGCACGTGTGTTGTTTGATACCGGTGCGTCGCATTCGTTTATTTCTGATTCGTTTGTTGTTGAGCATGGTCTGTGTACCATTTCTTTGCGCGATGCCGTTTCTATTTCTACCCCAGGTGCTGTAAGCCTGTTCTCCCAGGAGGTTTTGTTGGATGGCGTGTTGCGGTTTGGTGAGCATGTGTTGGTGGCAAGTTTGATCCGATTGATGCTTGGGAATTTTGATTGCATAGTTGGAATGGATGTGCTGTCTAACTATAGGGCCTCCGTGGACTGCTTCCATGGGATTGTTCGTTTTAGATCTTTGTCTGGCGAGAAGTGGGACTTCTATGGCCAGGATTCTAGATCGAAGATTCCCTTAGTCTCAGCAATGGAGATGTTCAGTTTGTTGTCTTTGGGGAATGCTGGCTTTATGATCTACTCTTTGGATGCGTCTTCTTCTTCTCGTGTGCAGCTTAGTGATGTTCCCGTGGTGCGACATTTCCCGGATGTGTTTCCGGAGGATATTCCTGGTTTCCCTCCGAGGCGGGAGATTGACTTCAGCGTAGAACTGGTGCCTGGCACAGCTCCGATTTCACGTGCCCCTTATCGTCTGGCGCCTGTGGAGTTGAGAGAACTCAAGGTGCAGTTAGATGATTTACTGGAGAAAGGTTTTATCCGACCTAGTATGTCGCCATGGGGAGCGCCCATCTTGTTTGTGAAGAAGAATGATGGATCAATGCGGATGTGCATTGATTTCCGCCAGTTGAACAAAGCCACTGTGAAGAACAAGTACCCGTTGCCGAGAATCGATGATCTGTTTGATCAGTTGCAAGGTTTTGCGGTGTATTCAAAGATTGATCTTCGTTCAGGGTACCATCAGCTGAAAGTTAGAGAACAAGATGTTGTGAAGACTGCTTTTCGTACCAGGTACGGGCATTTCAAGTTCTGGTGATGCCGTTTGGATTGACTAATGCCCCTGCAGTCTTTATGGATTTGATGAACCGAGTTTTCCGCGAGTTTATTGATCAGTTTGTGATCGTGTTCATCGACGATATCTTAGTCTATTCGAAGACTCCTTTGGAGCACAAGGAGCATTTGCGTATTGTCCTTCAGACGCTGAGAGACAAGCAGTTGTATGCAAAGTTTTCCAAGTGTGAGTTCTGGTTGGATCGCGTCGTATTCTTGGGTCATGTGATTTCAGCCGAGGGGATTTCGGTGGATCCCAGTAAGGTTGATGCTGTTCTGAACTGGGAGCGTCCCAGGAATTTTTCCGAGATTCGTAGTTTCTTGGGTCTGGCTGGCTATTATCGTCACTTCATTGAGGGATTCTCTAGTATAGCAAAGCCGATGACTCAATTGACTCAGAAGGACAAGCGTTTTGTTTGGACTGAGCAGTGTGAGAATGATTTTCAACTGCTTAAAGAGAAACTGACTACTGCGCCTGTGTTGGCTCTGCCGTCTGGAACAGGTGGATTCGTTGTTTGTTCTGACGCTTCGCTAAATCGATTGGGTTGTGTTTTGATGCATAATGGTCGAGTCATTGCGTATGCCTCGCGGCAGTTAAAACCGCACGAGACTCGTTACCCAGTCCATGATTTCGAGTTAGCAGTGGTGGTCTTTGCGTTGAAGATCTGGCGTCACTACCTATATGGCGAGCAGTTTGTGGTGTACTCCGACCACAAAAGTTTGCAGTATTTGTTTTCACAGCCCGATTTGAACATGAGACAACGTCGTTGGATGGAGCTGCTAAAGGACTTTGACTGCGAGATTAAGTACCAGCCTGGGAAGTCGAACGTAGTGGCCGATGCTTTGAGCAGGAAGGCTAGTGAGATGCTTGCGTCGTTGTACATCTCTAAGGATCAAGAGCATCTTAACACTACGGGTTGGAGATTCTACCCGGCTGAGGATTGCGTTGTGGTTTCTTCGTTCCAAGTGGAGCCACAGATTGTTTCGAGTATTTGAGCAGCTCAGAGGACTGATCCGTCTATCCACGAGTTGAAGTTAAAGGTCAGGGCTGACGAACTTGAGGATTATTCTGTCTCTTCCGATGGTTGTTTGCGTTTTCGGGGCAGGTTGGTTGTGCCCAATTTGATTGATTTTAAGGAGGAGATCCTTCGGGAAGCGCACTGCAGCAGACATAGTGTTCATCCTGGTGCATGGAAGATGTACCATGCTTTGAAGCCGCACTTTTGGTGGGCTGGCCTGAAGAGTGACGTTGCTGGTTTTGTCGCTCGTTGTTTGAACTATCAGATGGTAAAGGCCGAAAGGAGGAGACCCGATGGTCTGTTGCAGAGTTTGGAAGTGCCCCAATGGAATTGGGAGCACATTGCTATGGATTTCTTGACGCATTTTCCTCGTTCTAGCAGAGGATGCGATGCTATTTGGGTGGTTATAGACCGAATGTCGAAGTCTGCACATTTTATTCCCTATGGGATGACCTTCTCGTTGAAGAAGATGGCGAAGCTGTACGTTGATTTTGTGGTTAGACTTCACGGTGTGCCAGTTTCGATTGTTTCCGACCGAGATCCGAGGATTACTTCCAGGTTTTGGAGGAGTTTGCAAACAGCTTTGGGTACCAGATTGGAGATGAGCACCGCGTATCACCCCCAGACAGATGGCCAATCTGAGTGCACTATCCAGACGTTGAAGGATATGTTGCGAGCTGTTGTATTGGATTTCGGAGGTAGCTGACAAGATGCGTTGTCTTTGGTTGAGTTTTTGTACAATAACAGCTACCAAGTGACGATTGGTATGGCGCCGTTTGACGCTTTGTATGGCAGAAAGTGTAGATCGCCGGTATGTTGGTAAGACCCCCAGACAGATGGCCAATCTGAGTGCACTATCCAGACGTTGAAGGATATGTTGCGAGCTGTTGTATTGGATTTCGGAGGTAGCTGACAAGATGCGTTGTCTTTGGTTGAGTTTTTGTACAATAACAGCTACCAAGTGACGATTGGTATGGCGCCGTTTGACGCTTTGTATGGCAGAAAGTGTAGATCGCCGGTATGTTGGTAAGAAGTGGGGAGAAGCAGCTATCTGCCCCTGACTTTGTGCAGCAAATGAAAGATCAAGTGGATATTATTAGACAGCGGATGAAAGCTGCCCAGGATCGCCAAGCCAGTTATGCGAATAAGAGGCGTCGACCTCTTGAGTTTCAAGTTGATGATCGTGTATTTCTCAAAGTTTCTCCGTTTCGCAGTGTCATGCGCTTTGGACGCAGGGGAAAGTTAGCCATCGTTAAGTTGGACCGTATGAGATTGTTGAGAGGATTGGCCCTTTAGCGTATCGGCTGTTGTTGCCGTCAGAGTTGTCTTCTCTTCATGACGTCTTTCATGTTTCCATGTTGAGGAAGTATGAGCCAGATCCGTCTCATGTGCTTAGGACTGATGAGGTGGAGTTAGATCAGTCGTTGAGCTATCAAGAATATCCTTTGCAGATCCTTGGCAGAAAACAGAAACACTTGAGGAATAAGACCATTCCATTGGTGATGGTGCAATGGAGCAAACATGGAAGGGAAGAAGCTACTTGGGAGCTGGAAGAAAAGATGCAGCGCGAGTGGCCGCATTTGTTTGAGTAGCTGTTGAGCTAAATTTCCAGTAGTTTGTAGCTTTTGGTTGTATTTCTTCCCTAGTTGTTGTTAATTGTTTGCTCAGTAATCTTGAACTCTTGGCTTGTGTTAGGCAGAGTTCTGTTGTGTATCTTGCTGTTTAGTTGTATTACCAGATTGTTGTTTGATTTCGGGGACGAAATCCTTTTTAGTGGGGGAGAAATGTGAGACCTGGAAAGTTGATTAAGATTAATTTGTTGGAATTAATCGCATTTTAGAGATTTCTGGTGGTTCATATCTCTGTTTGGAAGTTTGGTTAGTATTTTCGGGTCAGATTTCTCATTTTAAGCAATTCTGGAAGTTTTCGTATTTTTGAGATTTTTGGGTGAAAGCTGGTTTCGTGGTGAAAGCTGGTCGATTTGGTGAAATCCAGTCGTAGCGTGTTTTGGTAGCACGAGATTCCTAAACGCCATCGTTTCAGTGAAATCTGGATGCGTTGTATTAAGTGAAAGCTGGTAGCATGTTTGTATCCAGCTGCTGCTTTATCTCGTTTGTTGAGGGCAAAACGATAGCGTTTTGATTAGTTGTTACGATGCCGTTTTGAGTGTTGCGTCTGGTACCAGCTGGTGGGATCTGTTCGCGTGTGCCTGCTGGTTGTCCAGCTGAGAGTAGATGTCAACGATGGTCAACTCTACTGTAGCTTGCATCTGGTTTCCTGTAGCTTGCGGCTGGTATTGCACGAAGGTTATCGACCGGATTTGATGACGTCAGCTATGCGACGCCGTTTTATTAAGTTGGAACGCAGCGTTTTGATGCAACGTCTGGTATCAGCTTTTGAGTGTTATACAATCCAGCTTTTGGATTTGAGAACCAGCCGATGGTTTTAGGCGACCAGATGGTGGCATATTTGATGACGTAAGCGGTGCGACGTCGTTTTGTTAAGTCGCTGCGACACCGTTTTGATTAGCGTTGTTTGAGATTCAGCAGTTGGTTTCTTTGCATCTGCTGGTTGTATTTTTAGCGTGCATCGATTGGTTTTTTCGGTCGATGTTTTTAACCATTTTTTACGCGTGTATTTAAGGAAGACTTGGTCTTCGATTTTAAGCACCATATCCCATACTTAGCGAAATATTATCTTGGTTGTCGACCTCTATTCTTCGAACCCTAGTTTTGTTCACCGTGAGCTTTTTCGGTGAATTCCCGTCATTTCTGATCGTTGTTTGGTACGTACGAGGTAGAGTTGGACTCCTCTCATGAAGCTCTTCCTTTCTATACCATTCCTGGAGGCTGTTGTTGGCTATAGCGAGATCGTGAAGTTGCTGTCTTCGGCCGTGTGTTGTGTCGTTGAGGTAGAACTTCGAATTGTTGTTGAGATCTTAGTATTAGCCTTTGTTTAAGCTTCCTGTTTAGTTGTATGGGTGAATTGTTGATGGTTGAGCGTGGCTCCCAGTCGTGAGCTTCTGATAGCATCCCTGAGAATTATGCTTCGTTGTTTAGCAGGTTTTAACCAGATTTCTCGGGATTCCTTTGTGGTAATTGTTGAGCAGAATTGAGGTACGGATCTTGAGCTTGTAATTCAGCATGAAAACCTGGCTTGGATAAATTGCGATATGGCTGTGTTTGGATTGCTGGGTGATGTTGTTGCTCTGTGTGAGAGCTGTGTATGCTTACCGTGTGTAATTGTTGTGTTGCATATGGTTATATGTCTGTTATTTCAGCATGTTGCATACACGCATTCCATTCAGCTATTGCAGCCTTTGTTCGTTGTTGTTTCTCTGTTTTCTTACCAGGATGCGAGGACGAGCGGTGATTCCGCACTCTCATTTCCCCTATGTGCCGAGTGGTTAGCTACCACAGTTCATAGGTTGGGTTGTTGATGCATCTGGTAAGGGTGGGCGAGTAGGGTTGAGTGGGTAGCACCCACATGTCCTACACTCACCGTGGCCACATATTCTGTTGCAGATTCCATTGAGCAGTTGTTTCCTTCTTCATGCATAGCATCTGCATTTTATTCTTGCTGTTTACTGCTGTTTTATAGTTGCTCTCCGTACTGGGGTTTGACCCCATGTCCCTCCGGGGCTTGGTTGTTTTCCCTGTTTGTGTTGTTTTTAGGAAACCCAGGTTTTACAGCTGGTCGTGGTTTTAACCCAGCTGGTGATGCCCCAGGAGGTGGTTGAGTATCCCAGTTGCGTATAGCATATTAATATGTATCAGTTGAGTTAGTCAGGGGATGCCTTGTGCTTCGTTGTTGTATCCAGGGGTTGGAGTCTGATACTTGTTTTCGTATGCTATATTGTTCGTGTTGTTTAGTGGTTTTTATAAACTGGGATCTATTTTAAGTATCGCACTATTTTAAATTATATTGTTTTAAACCGTCAGGCCAAAAGCGAAAATTTTACCCGCTTTTTAGTAGCTTCCGCATGTATTTGTACGTTTTATCTCTGATTTGAGCACGAGGCCTGATAGTTACTTGGTCTGGGCTAATGGGTTGAATAGGCAAGGGCTTCTGCTCTTGAGGCCTCTGCTGGTTCTTGTTCTGCTTGTTGAAAGGCCTTTGATCTTTTTGCTGGAAAGCCTGCCTCTTCTGCTGCCTTTCCTCATCTACATCCTTCCAGTCCCGCTCAATTCGCAGGGCCCGATACACCGCTTCTCTATAAGTCTTGGGCACTGATAACCTAACGTTCATCTTGAACATAGGCTTTAGCCCTTCCACAAAGTGACTCAGCTTCTCCTCTGGGTCATTTCCAATTAGAGGTACAAAGTAACATCCTCTTTCGAACATCCGCACATACTCCTGCACGGTCAGGCTCCCTTGTTTCAATGTCAGAAACTCTCTCTTCAACTCAGACCTCTTGTCTGCTGTGAAATACTGCTCGAAGAACACTTGCTTAAAATCCGCCCAAGTAAGATTTGTCAAATCCACGGATAACTTAGCTCCTTCCCACCAGATTATGGCGTCATCCCTCAACATGTAGATAGCGCACCTTGGCCTATCTATGTCTGGCATCTGGAGATACTCAAAGATAACCTCCATCGACTTGATCCAGCTTTCAGCAACTAAGGGATCAGTTGTACCACTAAAATCCTTCGGCTTCTGCCTTCTAAACTTCTCTTGAGGATCATCATTGCTTGGTCCTATACTACTAGATGATTGACCATTGCCTCTGCCGGTTTGCTCTACCAGCATTCTTAGGAGTTGGGTGATACTAGCATTACTGTCGGGGTTGGTTTCTTCTAACGGAATACCTCTTCTACCTCTGCCCGACATCTTATAATCTATAGCCCGTAATCCACCACAATGCAATAATCAGAACATGCTAAATTTTAAAGACAAATTCTCTGAAACATAAAATAAACTCACAGTGCTGGAGAAACGGTCGACAAAAGCTGTTCCAACTGGTAGTGCGTGTGTTTATCTCAGGGCCATGCCCTGATACCATGTTGTGACGTCCCAAGCCCATGGGGTCACGGAATTGAACAATAAAAGAAAAGAAGGGTTGAATGGAACTCGTTATAAGCTGTATTTCTTATAACTACAAAAAAAATTTGAAACATAACAACAATATTGCACCAAGTATTGGAACAGCTGAACTAAATTTCTCAATAACAGATGTCGTACAAATGCAAAATGCGACATTACAACTTCTGAAATTCTATATGAATTTACTATTTTTGTAATAGATCTAATACAGACTTGACAAAAGATCAAAACAACAACAGCTGTTGCGGAAACATGGCCTTGGATAAACACAATCACCACAGCTGATTCAACTACTGCCTCCAGTCTGTCTCAGCTCTGTCCCACCTGCACCATCTTAAAGCTAATGAGCCTAGGGGCTCAGCAAGTAAAATCTGAGGATAACAAAATCACTAATGCAGGCAGACGTCTGAACATAACATAGCTTAACATAACATAGTTTAACATAGCATTGTTTTAAGGAAGTCATTCATCGTAAACTTTCTTAAACGTTCTTTCGTAAACTTGGAGATGGGGAAGATGACCCAGATCCCTTTAGTTATTTTCTTGTGATTTATGGCTTAGAAGCTCTCCTTAGTCCGTTATGCACTTGATCCAGGATAACAAAATACACTAATAGCAGGCAGACGTCTGAACATAACATAGCTTAACATAACATAGTTTAACATAGCATTGTTTTAAGGAAGTCATTCATCGTAAACTTTCTTAAACGTTCTTTCGTAAACTTGGAGATGGGGAAGATGACCCAGATCCCTTTAGTTATTTTCTTGTGATTTATGGCTTAGAAGCTCTCCTTAGTCCGTTATGCACTTGATCAAATGACTACTGATATCAGCCTTAGCATATAGCTCATTGTGAAGGGGCAACCGACATCTGGATGAATGCTCACCCTTCCTTTATGAGAGGGCAGCTGACATCTAGATAGCTGCTCACCCCTCCATTGTGACCGTCTGTTATCTTTGCCATAAATCTTAAAATCTGAACATTTTCTTCCTTTAAACTCATAACTGGTTGAAATCGTATTTTTAAATCAACATCCGGGTTCACTGTTCTTCATAACTTCTTTCTTTAAAATCTCTTTAAAATCTTTTGCTGAGTATCGGGTTCGACTACTGGAACTTACCGCTGAAATACAAACAGGTGTGACTAAAGGAGACTGTGCTGGAAAACAAAACAGATCTTTACTGTACAAGGGTATCGCTAAATGAAAACAGATGTTGCTAAAGGAATAGTATCGCTAACGCTATTGTAATTAGGCTGCCGTTGGTCAACTCATATGTCAAGTAAAAAACAGTATTTGGAAAAGAAACAGGTGCGAATAGGTCAACTCAGCGGTGAAATATTTAATTCAAAGGAAACAGCTGCGACATGGTCAAACAGATGTCAACGCAACTTAAATAGAGACCTTCAGATGTTGAACAAACCAACAGCTGAATATACTAAAGCAATAGCTGAATGTAACTAACGCAACAGCTGAAATGTAACTGCTGATTTTAATAGGAACCAAAATCTGAAGTGTAGTGTGACTCAAAGCTGAATTGAATACTGCTGATTTATGTAGGAAACCAAAATCTGATTCAGTACTTGGTGCTGTAACATCTGAACGACTTCCAACGCTATCAGTGCTGCTTATCAAACCAGAAACAAGTCCCGATTCAAACAGCATCACCGATTACCTGGCATCAAATCCAGACGCTACCATTCACCAACGCTATCAGTGCTGCTTATCAAACCAGAAACAAGTCCCGATTCAAACAGCATCACCGATTACCTGGCATCAAATCCAGACGCTACCATTCACCAGAAAAGAACATTTCTTGAACACACAACCTAAATCTGACTACTCAGCATTTTAAAACAACATATTCATCTCCATCGAAGCACTCTGTAAAAACTTGAAGACAGAAACATAACTTTGAACCAATCATTCTTTCATTTTCTTAAAAATTCTTGAACATGATAATAACTTATCTTTAACGTAAACAGGCAAGCAACGCATACTGAAAAGAACAATATATACTTTAAAATGGTGTAGCAAGAATCAGCTTTTACTTGCCTTAATACTGAGAAACGCAAGAGCAGCTGGTCTCAACAGGAGTTCTTCACAAGCACCACCACGAGCCTTCTTCTAAAATTTTAGGGAGAAAGAAAGGAATTCTGGACAACAATGAAACTTCCCATTCCCCAAAAACAATCATATACGAGATATGATTTGTAGTAGGTAATTACACTCGAGAAGGCTTGGATATCCTACCAAACCGTGTCCTTTTTGAAAGATTTGCCAAAAACTCCCTACTACCGTTTTAAATTGTGCATTTTACCAAAAATGTTTAAAAAAAGGAACTAGCTTGTCCAGCTGAAAACATTTTCTATTTGAAATCTTGCTCCTGTTCGTGCTCGGGTGAAAACTGCCTGGAAACCTTCCGCGTCTTGTTTTCAAATCAACAACTGAAATCAGCCTTCAAAACAATTTAAAATGAACTTAAGGCTGAAATCTAAAATATCAATATAAACCTTAAAATAGAAAGGATTTAATAAAGTTGTGACGCCCAGACCTCTCGGGGCCACGGATTTAAAGATTAGGAAATAGAAACAGAATTGAAGGGCTGAAATGAAAACTGCAAGCTGTATTGTCTTGAAAAATAAAAACCAAAGTACGAACAGACTTCTAGTAATCAGATTTCATATATCAAAGTTCGAAATACAAATGAAACTGCGGATTACAACTATTAGAACTCTATCTGAATTCATCACTGTTGTAATAGAACTTAATATAGATTTGTCAAAGATCAAAAATATAGATTTTGAAGAGCATTGAGTCATAAATTCAAATAATCGGTTTTGAAATTCAGGGTCATTTTTGAACTGGTCGAAGAAATTCTTTTGAGTATCTTCTTCGGGTTTTTGAGCTTTTTGGGTTTTTTAATGAGCAGGAGGATCAGGTTTCTGCTCATTTGAAGTATATTTGGGCTTTTGACCTGTGGCTATGAAATTTCGAACCACATGCTCATTGCATAGGTGGGTTTGGTATTTGCCCCACCATTTGATCTTATGAATACGGACTAATGAAAATGGAACGGAGTCTGGATAAAG
The DNA here is from genome assembly GCA_001598015.1 of Dorcoceras hygrometricum. Taxonomy (NCBI): domain Eukaryota; kingdom Viridiplantae; phylum Streptophyta; class Magnoliopsida; order Lamiales; family Gesneriaceae; genus Dorcoceras; species Dorcoceras hygrometricum. The sequence goes on from KQ995403.1 coordinate 10,721, forward strand.
TTTTTGGAAATCAAAATCCCAAGCAAAAATCCATGGGACTTTGAACTCAGCATGAAATTTTTGAAAATTATTAAGGCAAGAGGATTCGGAGAAAACCTCTAAACCTTTTTTGACTTCTTGAGGAAGGATTGAAGTGTCAGAACCCATTTGTTTCCACCATTCTTGAAACCAAACAGGGAAATTTGAGTCACAACCAGCATGAAATGTGAAAAACCATGAATGAGAAAAGGGACGAAGGTAGAAAGCTTTGAACCAAGCATTTTTGTAGTCAATATAGTTGAATGTAGGAGGTTGGAAATTGACAGAGAATGAACGAGTTTTGAAGATCCCATAGGGACGAGTTTGAGTGAGTTCATCCCACTGGGTTGCTAGATGACTTGTTTGATGATACATTTTGAATAAATAGTATCTCCTTTTGAACATGTCCTGTGGCCTATTTCGACAGAGTCGGTGTCCACTAATATGAATTCATAAAATCTTTGAATTTTTCTAGGTTGTCAGATTCCCAGTATTGAGAAGGGGTAAAATGGCGTCTGATATAATCTTGTTTTTTGATGTTTTGAGGGATTTCTGTAAAAGTTGCGAACCCGAGATTTTCAGACCACGGTTTGGAAACGTATTTGAACTCATCATTGGTTGGGGGAGTTTGAGAAGAATGTTGGTTCTGTTTTGAGGGAGAGGCCAAAACTGATTTGTAGGGCAGTTCTGGAAGGTTTTGAAGACGGCTGCATTTGTTGTAATTTGAGGTAAGTGGAGGAAATTGACCCGTGGGTCTTTGAGTGGGTGTTTTTGAAGGTGTTGGTGGTGTCAACTGATGTAGTTGAACCAATTCTTTGGTAGTAACTTTGGGCATCTCATAATCTTTTGCCGTTTGAACTTTCTGTTTAGTAGGATCCATTTGCAAGAAAACTGGGGTTTTTGTATAAAGGCGAGAGAAGAAACAAGAATAAGGAGTTTCGAAATGTAGTATGAAAAATTGTTGTTTATAACAGCGTATTTAAAGAGGTACAATGAGTACTATTGGAATTATTAATTAAAAGAAATATTTTGAAAAGATAAAGTAAAAGGGAGTGGGTGTGGTATGGTCTGAGCCAAGGACCAGTTTTAACTCTATCTAATTGTTATAAGGTTTCTAACTTTTTGTTTATAATTGACATAATAAATATTTTTGCACTATTATCTAAAAATTTGAATAATATTGCTTATAATGTTTTGGAGTGATTTTTGAGAAAAGGATTTCTTGTTTATTATTTGAAATTACACATAAGTGGCATATGCCTTTTGAAGGTTTTTCATTATTTGATTCAGTTTCATTTTGAGCAGATGTACTGGAATCACTAGGAATATCATCAAATAATTCATTGATGTTTTGTTTTTGATGTTTCTTATGAGATTTCTTAGGTTTTTTGAGACAATTGTTGGACGTGTCACCTGTTTGGTTACAGTTCCAGCATTATAATGTATTTGATTTAATATTAGTTTTATTATATTTTTTTTATGTTTTTGACTATTAAATCTTGGGGTTTTAGAATAAGATTGGAATCTTTTTTCTTTCTTTTTCCTACGGATTGAAGGAGGATCAATGTTCATAAGACCGAACATTGAGCAGAAAGAACCTAACTCTTTGCGAGTCATAGTTCTATCAGATTTGTATTTAGGTTGAAGTTTGAGTTCTGAACAAAAGGATAAACCTTCTTTTTTTATAAATGCAAACAACTGACCAAAAGTCATGTCTGCAAAAGGAATATCTTCTGTGCCTATTGCATTTTTTAATTTTTGAATTATTCTATCTGCTAATTGATGGATCTATTTTGACAGATCCTGATTAAGTTTTGAATTACACAAAACCCGTTATTGTGTTTCTAACAATTCTACTTGAGTGTACAGATTCTAGCTATCGAAGAAGATGATGAACAGTCAAAGAATCTGTCAAGCCGATGGTTCGCAATATAAACAATCAGCAGTTGGTTTGGTGTTCATGGAATCGGCAGCTGGATTAGCAATGAAGACGTCCAAAGTTGAATCAGCTGTTCGTAATCAGGCGGAGGCCAAGTTGAACCAGCTGGAGCATAGTAAACCAGCTGGAACGATAACAACCAGCTACAAGCGCTAAAGAGCGAAGTGAACCAGCTGGTACATGTATTGAGAAGTCTGCTGGAGAAATAGATCGAAGAAGAAGATTCCAGGAGCAAGTTACTGTTAACGAATCTGTTAGAAGTCGCAATTATAAGTACTGTTGATGAATCTATTGACAGTCGCTATTCAAGAAGCTAAGAAGAGTCGCAAGCTGGAGCTGGAACGATAAAGATCAGCTGGAGCGCTAAGTGTAGATGACATCAGCAGTAACGTCATCATTCAGCAGGAAGCTACAGTGATCAGCAGGAAGCTATCAGCAGATGAGAAGAGAAGTGAAAGAGTGAAGCGACGTCGTGCTAAAGAATCAGCAGATGGTTTAGCGTTGATGACGTCATCGGTGACGTCATCATATTCAGCAGATGGTTTGAGAGAGCAGTCGCAAGAATCAGCAGGTAGCTTGTTCATCCAGACGCAAGAGAGAAGTGACGTCGTAGAGGAGGCAATCCAGTCGCAAGCTACTGTTCACCAGCAGATGCTATTTGGAGATAGCGATAGCAAAACGATGTCGTTTACATAAGTTGATACGACAGCGTTTTGCTCTTGCGCTAAAGATTCAGCAGATGCTCTTTGCGTTGAGATTCAGCAGTCGCAAGATACCAGCTGGAAGCATATGTTTAATACCAGCTGGACAACCAGACTCAAGCAACATCACAATCCAGTCGTGAGCTACAATGAACCAGCTGTTGCTATATACTCAACCAGTCGCAAGCTTTGCGTATCCAGTCGACATGGAATCCAGTCGCAAGAAAGCAGATGTAGTGGAGCGTTACAATCCAGACGCAAGATTCCAGTCGCAGTATTTGAAGATTCAGCAGAAGCGCAAAGCAGAAGTAAACTTGAATCAACAGCGAAGCAGTTGACGATTTACGAAGAGTTATCAAAGCTGGATGTCAACTGCTGAGCTCAATTCAAATGGCGAAAACGACAAGAAGCCTGCAAAAGAAAAGGACACAAGTACTATTCCCTGTCGGTACTTTATAGAACACATTTGAACTGGAAGAATTTTGTGTCCAACGGGATTAATTTGAACAGAGGCTTATATATGCGAGAAGCGCCATTGAAGAAGAATGGACGAGAGGTTGGTGTCGCTGTGAAGCTGTCGCAGAAAATAAGTTAATTGCACAGTGCACCAGCAAATGGAAAAATGAAAAGAAAGACGAAGCAATCGACCGCCATTAGAGAGGAGCTTTCACGAGAGTCGATTGCTGAGTCTAGATTAGCTTGTTAGAGCATTTCCCTAGTGTGTGAGAAAAACAGAGAGTTGAGAGCTTCATTGTATCAAATCTCACACACAGAGATTCATTCACATTGTATTAGTGAATGAATCTCAAAACGTTTAACAGTCCCGTCCAAGCACGATGACGTAAAAATCATGTGTATGTAGTCAGTCACACAGTTGCGGCTGGTGTGCATTTGTGGAGTCTAGGAGTTCTCACAGCTGCTGGTTGTGGGATTGGGTCTATACACGAAGTTGTAAGATAAAATATTCTAGTGGAGCCTTCCGAGGTGGAAGAAGGGGAGATGTAGGACATTGAGGTCCGAACTTCCAGAAACAA
>KQ995403.1:27308-39486 GCA_001598015.1 Dorcoceras hygrometricum
GAATGCGTTGCACCAGAATCTAATAATGCTACTGTAGACATATTAACTACGGAAATCTTCCCTGTTACTACGGTAGTATCCGCCGGAGCGTCTTCTGTTGTCATCACATAGGCTCTGCTTATGATGAGTTGTTGTTGCTGCTGCTTCTGAGGACACTCTCTGGACATATGGCCTGGCTTGCCACATGTATAACACACTTTCTGTCCAAACAGACACTGCCTTATGATTCTTCTTGCAAGTAGGACATGGAGGCCTATTCCCAGTGCTAGGAACAGCATAAATTGGTTGAGCAGCAATAGGTCCCTTCCCTTTCGACCCTTGCTGGTTATTATTCTGCTTCTTAAACTTTCTCTTATCATTCTGCTGGAAAGCTTGTCTTTTCAATTGCCTCTCATCATCTATTGCTTTCCAGTCTTGTTCTGCCCGCAGAGCTTTGTTCACCGCTGCTCTGTAGTCTACAGGTTCTGCCAACCTAACATCATGCTTGATCATGGGCTTCAACCCATTGATAAAATGGCGGAGTTTAGCATCTGCATTTGTCCCTATCAGTGGGACAAAATAACATCCTCTCTTGAACTTGCGGATGTAATCCCGCATCGCCATGCCTTCCTGTTTCAGAGTTAGAAATTCACTCTGTAGTTGCTCCCTAACATCCACAGTGAAGTATTGTTCGAAAAAGAATCTTTTAAACTCTTCCCAGGTAAGAATTTCCAAGTCTAATGTTAACTTGGCTCCTTCCCACCACATCATTGCATCTCCCCTGAGCATATAGATTGCACACCAGTGTCTTTCTAGTTCTGTCAGGTGTAGATAATCGAATATCACCTCCATGGATTTTATCCAACTTTCTGCCACCAAGGGATCAGTAGTGACAGAAAATTCTTGAGGTCTCTGCCTCCTAAATTTCTCCTGGGGATCTTCTCTGGTAATTATTCTACTTGAAGACTGACCATTCCCACTAGAGGTTTGGTCCACTAATCGCTCTAACAGTTGAGCCATACTATTGAGGACAGGGTTTAATCCTTCTGATTCATTGTCCTCTTCTAAATAGTTTCTTCTTCCTCTACCTCTTCCTGACATATCTGTAAAAAGATAGCCCAAATCACCACAATTCTATATGAGAGATTACCTTATGCTAATACATGAATTAAAACTCACAAATTTTGAAGTAGCTGGAGAGATCTGCTCAGACTGGAAGTGTGTTTATCTCAAGGACCATGCTCTGATACCAACTGTAACGACCCTCATTTTTCTAATGAATAATTATAAGTTTTTGGGGTTCGATTTAAAGACATAAAAATTTCAATCGTTGGAATCATGGATCGCTACTACTACCTGGGTCGAAACGAGAATAATAAAGTTTTTCTCATTCGAAGTGGATAAATCTGATATGATAATAAAAAAAATAGTGCGGAAGCATAGAAATTTGATATGGAAATCAAATCAATACATCTCTTGTTGCAATAAGGTCTGAAACAGAGTTCTACAAAATAACTAACTTAGAAATCTGTCTTGTTACAAAAAAACAGCAACATATCCTGTACAGTACAAAATGTTCCAAAAAGAAACTATGAAATCTGGAACAGCAAGAAACTGTGAAATCTAATGTCCACGATAAACACATCCTTCCTTTCTGTTCATCTCTCTCCAGCTTCCTACTTAGAATTACCTGCACTCAATAAAACTAGTGAGCCAAAGGCCCAGCAGGTAAAGCCTGGAAATAAGTAGTGTACAAAATACAATTGTTCATAAACTGGTACATACTGGATTATGAACTTTAAATACGCTTATGAATAAACAAGCACAATACATGACTGAGAAATCTGATCATAAACGAAAGAATAAAACATGAATCAATTCTGAAAACATTTTCATTAAACATTCTCTAGAGCTGTGATTAAAGTCGCACTTGTGCTCTTCATTCATTTTCTGGAAAATTATGACAACACTGTAAACATATGGTCCGTTTCGTTTGATCAAACTCCTGATATCAGTTTCTTAGCACTATGGCTCATGGTGAAGGGGTATACAGACCCGTCAATCTATACAACTGATCCTTCCTCTGGTTAAAAGGGCACAACGGTTCGTCAGCCGTGCACTCACCTTTCCTCTGGGGACCTTCTTGTTGTCATAACTTAGAACGTTTTCTAAAACATGTTCTGCTCTTTCTTTCTTTCGTGAAATCTGTTTTCTTTCCTCTATACGTTTACTGGTTTTCTCTTGTTTAATGATGTTCTGGTACTGTAAAGGGTTTCCTTGTAATGCTTGCGAAGATGAAAACTGAATAAAATCTCTACTTGAATCTGTCAGTTAAATAGAATGATTCATTTGAATTGAAGTATAAACGAATAAGAATTCAAATTCTAAAATTTCATTATTTGTTGAAGAAGATGATCAATAGCTTTCTGTTGGAAGAAATGAACAAGATCTGTCAACAGACATCACTCTAAAGGCAATGAAGGTTGCTGCCAACAGCTATCGTAACAGTATCGTTTTAAGGAAAACACGAGCAAAATGTCAACAGATATCACTCAATGAAAACAATGATTTGCTGTCAACAGATTTCTTTAAAATAACAGTAGATAGCTGTCGACAGTTGAAACTTAAGGAAATGAAGGTTGCTGTCAACAGATATCTCTCAGGGTAACAACGAACAAAGCTGTCAACAGATATCTCTAGGAAATGAACAGTAGGTTGCTGTCAGCAGTTAGCAACTGATGAATACTCACGAAAACTGATAACAGCTAGACATAATCAACGCAACTTCTGAAATCTATACTTAGAATATCTTCAATATAGAAATATCAGCTAATGGTTTAAGAACCAGATTTTCAGACATAACCATGTGAACGAATATGAAAAACAATGGTTTCCTTTGTCTGAAGAAATCAAGATATTTCAAAAAATTTCTGGAATAGATCGAATAAGCTACTTGTGAGCTGCTTCGAAGAATAAATCCTTGGAAAACTCAAGAATTCAATGGACGAACATCATTAAACCATTTTCTAAAACATCTTTGAATCACAATTACAGTAAACGTAACTTTTGCAAAAACAGAGCATGAACTTTCGGTTTTCTTGAAGAACAGCCGTAGCTATATTCCTTTCTTTGAAACCGTACATAATCATAAACACAGAATTGAATATATGCTTTCTATTGAGTGAGCAAGAAACAGAGTTTACTTGCCTGGTTTCTTTAACACAACCACGATAGCAAATCCAGTAACTTCCTGCGCACCGCCTGTTTCCTTTAAAATGCTTTGAAAGTACTTTTCTCGAATTCTTTAGAGAGAACACCGCTTAAAATGATTTGTTTTAAAAGTAATGATGCATGAAGCAGCTTAATGTCCTATTTATATGACTTACAAATTCTAATGAAAGACACACGTTTAATCAATATGCCAAAATCCATTATAAGCGTGCTCTGTTTTTAAAATGAAAAGATGCATATGGAACCCGAGCAATTTTAGTTAAAACAAAGGATCCAATTGGCTTGCAGCAGTCACTAAACCTCTATTATAATTGTATTTTATCATTAGAATTTTAACCCATAATCAAATGAAGGCTAAACATTGCACAAAAGATGAAATATGTACGCGCATAATCATGAAATCTGGTGTTTAGCCTTTAACTAAAGAAAAGCTAAACAATGTATAGGCAGAAATCTGAAACTTGATCAATTCAGGAATCGAATAAAATAGCATTGTAATCCCTCAATCTCATATCTTTCTAATTGTGGACTTCTAAAAGATCTGGTCGTTACATCTGGATTCAAGAAAACCTTACTTAGGAATTGTACAAAGGCTTTGGGCAGAGATATGTGTAGATATTGTTCAGTTTTCATTGTTTGGACATCTTATGCCCATTGGTACATATAATTTGTGCAGAGATATAGTTGAAGCAGGTCTAGTTGTGGATATAGATGCAGTTCCGACAGGAATTTTTAATGCATTTCAGCACCGTCTAGAAGTTGAAGGTTTTTATAACTTCTTTGCAAAGCCCGCAGTTCAATATATTTCTTCAAGTTCTAGTTCAGAGAGTTCAATGTCCATCAGACCAAGATCTCCAGATGCGATTCCATCCACTTATTCTTATAGTGCTTCTCGTATGCATCTTACAGAAGATATTCCTCAGACTTCTATGCCAACTGCTGTTGTTCCTTCCGCCGACTACACAGAGTCTTTTGCACAGATCCGAGCTTCTATTGATAAGATTCAATTTGAGCAAATTCAGACACGAGATGATGTAGACGAGCTCGAGGCTGCGCTTTCATCAAAGATTACAGGCCTTGAGATGTGGTTTGCACAAGTTTCTTCCCATCAGGACATGCTTCTTAGAGCTCAAATCCATGACGTCCGAAAGGAAGTACAAACTCAGAAGGCTGCTCTATCTCGAGATCTGGATGACTTCCGAAAGGAAACACATCAGGGCATCAATACACTTAGCACTCAATTGTCTGAAATCATTGCCTACATTAATAGAGGGCGTGATGACAAAAAGGGGGAAATCGAGAGTAGTAGAGGTCCGCCGCCTGATGATCGAAGCAGACCTAGTGGTGAAGGGAGTAGTAGCGAACCTTCGAGGAAAAGAGGAGGATCTTACAAAGGAGGAGGAAGCATGAGTTCGGGATGGAACCGATGGTTTTCTTGATGAGTTTTTTTTATTTCAGTTCTTGTACAAAACTCTTGTAATTAGTTGTTTTTTGATTGATTATATATAGCATCGACTTCGAGCAATTTTTTTGTATCTGTTAAAGTCGTAGACTGCTAAGTTTTGTCATCTCCAAAAAGGGGAAAATTGTTAAGAGAAAATTTATAAGTTTTGGTGATAACGATAACAAGATAAGAATTGAATACAAGACTCAGATCTGGACCTTTAGTAATCGTGTTAAAAGGGAAGAATTATATTCAGATACAGAGATTGAGAAGAGAGTATATAAACGAGAAGAGAGTTTATCAGATCAGATAAGAGCAACTCAGATCCGAGGGTATCAGATCCGAGGGTATCAGATTCAGTACAGAGGCTTAGTATCAGATTCAGTAACAGAGACTCAGATTTGGACAGAATCTGCTCAAAGTATTTCAGAAGTTATATATCAGATTTCAGATCAGATAGATATTGTGAGACCTGGATTTGTAATTGAGAATTTTTGTTGGAATGAATCGATAAATAGAGGTTCTGCTGGTTTAAGATCTCTATTTGAGTGTTTGAGTTGCATTTTCGGGTTCCATTTCGTGCGTTGAACAATTCTGGAGATTTTGTATTTTTTCGCATATTTGAGGTACCTGCTGGATGACGTGTCAGCTGGTTTGGAGAGCTAGCGACTGGTCGGTGGCAAAACCAGTCGAAGCGTGTTTTACCTCGAGGTTCTTGAAACGCCGTCGTTTGCGTGAAGTCTGGTTGCGTTTGTTGTGATCAACAGATGCTTTAGCGTAGTTGCGTTGAGGGCTAAAACGACTGTGTTTAGATTATTTGGCGCGATGTCGTTTGGATGTTGCGTCTGGTACCAGCTGGTAGATTGCGTTTGAGTTCCTGCTGGTTGATCAGCAGATGTAGAGGCCAACGTGGGTCAACTTTCCTGTAGCTCGAAGAGGATGCGTCGTCGTTTCGTTGTTGCGACTGGGAGTCCAGCTGCGAGTGAGTTTCGACGCTTTTGCTTGCTGCTGGTATTTCGCGAGAGTTTGCAACTGGATGACGTCAGTGGAGCGACGTCGTTCGAATTAGTTGCAACGCTGCGTTTTGAGGTTGCGACTGGATCCAGCAGAGCGAAGCGTACGTTGTTTTGTATTGCGACTGGATACCCAGCTGCTGGTATAGTATGCGACGTCGTTTGAGTAAGTTGGTGCGACGCCGTTTTGAAGAACCAGTTGTTAGTTATTTTAACGATTGTTGGTGAGATCAGCTGTTGGTTCTTGCGTCTGCTGGTTTGGGAAATTTGTTAAGTGTCGATTGGTTTTGTTGATGGACAATAATTGTTATTGATTTCCAGTCGTAGCAAGTGCTATTTATAGGAAGACTTGGTCTTCGAATTGTGGTATCAATTCCATACTTAGCAAATATTTCCAGCCTTTCATTCCTTATCTTTCGAACCCTAGAGCACTGTTCAGTCGTGAGCTTTCCGGCGATTTCCCGTCGTTCCGGTGGTTGTTTTGGCTCGTGCGAGTTAGCGTTGGACTCCTCTTGAGAAGCTCTTCCAATTCATACCAGTTTTAGAAGCTGAATTTGGCTAGTTGAGGAACGCGAAGTTGCTGCCGTTCGAGTGTTGCGTCGATTTGGTAGAACTACGTTCTGGTTTTCGGTGAGACCTTGTTCCTAGCCTTAGTTTTTAAGCTTTCTATGAAATTGTTGAGGTATATTGGGCAGCTGGTCGAGTGAGACTCCCAGCCGTGAGCTTGATTAGCAACCTGTTAGATTTACGTTGTGTATGCCGTGTGTTTAACAGGCTTTTACTAGAGTCTTCGGGATTTCTCGCAGGGTTAGTTGTTGCTCAGTATAAGGTACGGATTTGAGCTTGTTTTACAGCGAAGTTATGGCTTGGATGAATTGTAGTCGGTGGTATGTGGAATTGCCGTGCCTGCTGGTTGTGTTCTATTGAGAATTGTGTATGCTATTTGTGTATTTGCCGCGCTGCTTATGTTTATATGCTTGCATTTCCGCATGTTGCATACACGCATGGTATTCCTTTCCAGTTTTGGTAGTCTTTGTACCATTGTTGCATTGTTATTGTTTTCTTACCAGGATGTGAGGGCGAGCGGCAATACCGCACTCTCATCTGCCTGCTGGGATCGTAGCCACCATGAGCCGAGTGGTTAACTACCACAGTTCATGGGCGGGGCAACAACAGGTTGAGTTGTTTGATGCATCCGGTAAGTGGGTGTAGTATCATGGCGAGTGGCTCACTACCACACTGTGAACACACCCCGTGGCCACTGTGAGTTGTCGATGATTCTTGGAGTTATGTTTGAGTTCCTTAGCTCCCTTGTGGGTCGAGCTTTCCATTGTTCCTTGGCGTCTCATGCATAGCACCTGCATTTTATTCCTTGCTGTTATTTCTGTTGTATTATTGCTCTCCGTACTGGGGTTTGACCCCATGTCCCTCCGGGGCTTGGTTTGTTTCTTTGTTACGTTGTTTTCAGGAAACCCAGGTTCTACAGCTGGTCGTGGTTTCAACCCAGCTGGTGGTGTGTCCCAGTAGCATATAGCATATATATATATGCTGGTCGTGGTTTCAACCCAGCTGGTGGTGTGTCCCAGTAGCATATAGCATATATATATATGTATCAGTTAGCCAGGGGGATGCCCTGTGCTTTGTTGTTGTACCCGTAGGGGAATATGATACATGTTGAACTTATGTATGCTTTATTGTTGGATGTTTTATGATTTGGGAAACTTATTTTAAGTATTGTTGTATTTTAAATTATATGTTTAAAACCGTCGGGCCTAAAAGCGAAAATTTTATCCACTTTTTTATAGCTTCCGCATGTGTTATCTGTTGTGAGCACGAGGCCTGACATTTTTGGTATCAGAGCTTAAACTGGGATAAGCTCAATTCCTTTGATCACACTTGAGTCTAGGCACAATGTTGCGTGTTGCATGTGCTTGACTTATATGACTACGTGCTGCATATTTTGTGTTATATGCTTTCTTTGCTGTATCTGTCCTGTTTTCCTTATCCTGTTGAGTGTTTTAGATGCCGCCTAGACGTCGTGGTCGTAGTAGGGGTCTATTCCAGGAATCATGAGGACAGAATGAGGATCAGTATAGTGTGCCTAGTCATACTCTTGAGAGTAGTGGAGAGGAGAAGGCTGCAGCTCCGCCGGCTCCGGTAGAGAGAATGGATGTGGTCATAGCTCGGTTTCAGAGGATGAGTCCTCCTATCTTCAATGGTGATGAGTCGAGTGAGGACGCGGATTCTTGGCTCCATAGCGTCCTACATCTGTTTGATCGAGCCCAGTATGACGACGATCTCCGGTTGAGGTTGGTGACCCTTCTGTTGAGGAAGTCCGCAGAACGTTGGTGGAGAGGTACGTCTAGTACCTTACTGGAGACTGGTGTTGGCATTACATGGGACACTTTCTACCAGGTCTTCAGGCAGGAGTATGTCCCCGACTCCTATGTAGCTGCCCGTGAGCAGGAGTTCGAATTTTTGGAGCAAGGTTCGTTGTCTGTACGCGAGTACGCTCGCAAGTTTTCTGCTTTGTTGGCGTATGTTCCGCATGTTGCTGGCCGGGAGAGGGCCAAGAGCACAAGGTTTGTGGAGGGCTTGAATGGGGATCTGTACCAGAGCGTTTTGACAAGCAAGCCCAAGTCTTATGTTGAGGCCGTGGATACTGCTATCCACATCGAGGAGGACATGAAGAGCCGTAGTGCGCGTAGAGCGCAGGTGGCGCAAGCGGTGCAGGGTGGTAGGCCCGCTGGTCAGGGAGCTCAGTCGTCCCAGAGTTCTCAGTCCGTGCATTTTCCTCAGCAGCAGCAGCAGCAGGTAGCTCAGCAGCCTGGCCGTCAGAGGTTTCGACCCCACGATCAGCAATTCAAGAAGAAGTCCGGTTCAGGGTCTTCTGGTTCTGGCAGTTCGAGTAGCAGCGGCTCTCGGGCGGAGTTTTGTGGTTTTTGCGGTGGAAAGCATTCTTCCACGCAGTGTGTTGGTGTGCAGGGTTCCTGCAACCTTTGTGGTCAGTATGGGCACTTTGCGAGAGTGTGCCCGACAGCTGGAGCACAGCAGACCACGGCCCAGCCTCAGGGTCGTGGGGGTCAGTCTAGGGGCCGTTCGCAGCAATTTCAGCAACCCCGTTTTGGTGAGGCTCCGTTTAGGCCGTTTCAGCAGCCTGGCCCTTCGCGTTTTGGGCAGTCGTCTCAGCCTTTCTTTCCAGGACCTCAGCAGGCTCAGGTTAACGCCTTCACGAGAGAGCAGGCCGAGGAGACACCGAGCCGGGTGATTGGAGGTACATGTCTTGTCTTTGACTTTCCTGCTCGCGTGTTGTTTGACACCGGTGCATCGCATTCGTTTATTTCCGATTCTTTTGTTGTTGAGCATGAGTTGTGTACCATCCCTCTGCGTGATGTTGTTTCTGTTTCTACCCCCGGTGCAGGTTAACGCCTTCACGAGAGAGCAGGCCGAGGAGACACCGAGCCGGGTGATTGGAGGTACATGTCTTGTCTTTGACTTTCCTGCTCGCGTGTTGTTTGACACCGGTGCATCGCATTCGTTTATTTCCGATTCTTTTGTTGTTGAGCATGAGTTGTGTACCATCCCTCTGCGTGATGTTGTTTCTGTTTCTACCCCCGGTGGTGTAAGCCTGTTTTCGCAAGAGATTTTGTTGGATGGTGTGTTGCGGTTTGGTGAGCATGCCTTGTTAGCGAATTTGATCCGTTTGATGCTTTGGGATTTCGATTGTATAGTTGGGATGGATGTGCTATCCAACTACAGGGCCTCTGTGGATTGCTTCCATGGGATTGTGCGCTTTAGGCCTTTGTCTGGCGAGAAGTGGGACTTCTACGGCCAGGACTCGAGATAGAAGATTCCGTTGGTCTCCGCGATGGAGATGTTTAGCTTGTTGTCTTTGGGTAATGCTGGCTTTATGATTTACGCTTTGTATGCGTCTTCTTCTTCTGGTGTTCAGCTCAGTGACGTTCCCATGGTTCGACACTTCCCCGATGTGTTTCCGGAGGAGATTCCTGGTTTTCCTCCGAGGCGGGAGATAGACTTCAGCATAGAGTTGGTGCCAGGCACAGCTCCGATTTCTCGTGCCCCGTATCGTCTAGCACCTGCGGAGTTGATAGAACTCAAGGTTCAGTTAAATGATTTGCTGGAGAAGGGTTTCATCCGCCCTAGTATGTCACCGTGGGGGCGCCCATTTTGTTTGTGAAGAAGAAGGATGGCTCAATGCGGATGTGCATTGATTTCCGTCAGTTGAATAAATCCACTGTGAAGAATAAGTACCCGTTGCCGAGAATTGATGATCTGTTTGATCAGTTGCAAGGTTCTGCAGTGTATTCCAAGATTGATCTTCGTTCCGGGTACCATCAGCTCAGAGTAAGGGACCAAGATGTCGCGAAGACTGCGTTTCGTACGAGGTACGGACATTTTGAGTTTTTGGTGATGCCGTTTGGGTTGACAAACGCGCCTGCAGTCTTCATGGATCTGATGAACCGAGTCTTCCGAGAATTCATAGATCAGTTTGTGATTGTTTTTATTGATGACATCTTAGTTTACTCGAAGACTCCGAGGGAGCACAAGGAGCACTTGGAGATGGTTCTTCTGAGGTTGAGAGAGCAGCAGTTGTATGCGAAGTTTTCCAAGTGCGAGTTCTGGTTGCAACGCGTTGTATTTCTAGGCCATGTAATTTCAACGGATGGCATTTCTATGGATCCCAGTAAAGTGGATGCTGTGTTGAAGTGGGAGCGACCGAGAAATGTGTCTGAGATTCGTAGTTTCTTAGGTCTGGCTGGCTATTATCGTCGTTTCATTGAAGGGTTTTCTTCTATAGCTAAGCCGATGACCCAATTGACCCAGAAGGATAAGCGGTTTGTTTGGACTGAGCAGTGTGAGAATGCTTTTCAACTGCTCAAGGAGAAGTTAACTACTGCGCCTGTGTTGGCTTTGCCGTCCGGATCAGGTGGTTTTGTTGTTTGTTCTGACGCTTCGCTAAATGGATTGGGTTGCGTGTTTGTTAGAACAATATTTATTAAGTTTTGGTGATAACAAAAAGACAAAATGGATTGATCGATCAGTTGTCGCATTCAACAAGTGCTATTTTATCAGTTGGAGCTTTCATGAAGAGATCAGCAGTTGATTAGTTGGAGGAGTGCTAAACGACGGCGTTTTGATAAGTTGGAACGACGTCGTTGGTATGAACAGTTACAGTTCAGCAGATACCTTCTTGAAGAGCTACAGCAGTTATTCGTAAAGATTCAGCAGATGGTATTTGATTTGAGTTCTATCGTGTTTTGCTAAGAAGTGTCAACGACAGCGTTTTGATAAGTTGGAACGACGTCGTTGGTATGAACAGTTACAATTCAGCAGATACCTTCTTGAAGAGCTACAGCAGTTATTCGTGAAGATTCAGCAGATGGTATTCGATTTGAGTTCTATCGTGTTTTGCTAAGAAGTGTCAACGACAGCGTTTTGATAAGTTGGAACGACGTCGTAGAGGGCACTGTTTCATTTCAGCAGATGAAGATTTCAGCAGACTCTTTGTTGAAGAAGTTCAGCAGTTGGTTTAGTCTCTTTGTTGAAGATGGTGAGACAACAGCGTTTGATTTAGTTGGAACGACAGCGTATTGGCTTAGAGTTTTCAGCAGAGTATTATTTCAGCAGATGCGCTACATAGTGTTGTTCAGCAGATGCTTTACGAAGATAGCTAAACGGTGTCGCTTAAATAAGTTGACACGACATCGTTTTATTGCTAAAGGAATCAGCAGGCTCTGTGGATGAGCGTTTGACCTTGCAGTGGAGCAGAGATTACGGTGTACTATTTTGGCAGTAATTCAAACGGGATTTATTTCCTTTGGAGGAGTTAATGTTACCGTTGCAATCGAAGACTATAAATATCAGCAGCGGTGACTGAAGAAAAAAAATCTCTTATCATCTATTGCTATAACGCTGCCAAAATTGAAACAGAGCTTTCTCTTCGTTGATATTTCAAAAAGCTCAAGACTCGAAGAACAATTCGTTTTGATCTTCATTAGATAAACTTTCGAGTCATCTTACAGTCTCTAGCTTCGTGTTCTCATTGATATATTTGATAGAGTCTGTAAACGAACTGTATTTTAAGAAGTTCGTAAAACGTTGAAAACATTGTAAATCAGCAGCGAAGTCTACTTCAAGTTGTGTTGTAAAGCGCTAAGAGTTCTTGTAGCTGCGGGTTACAGGAGCGGGTGTTTGTAGAAAGGCTACATACATCAAAGTCTTTTAGTGCTACCTTCCGAGGAGGAAGAAGGGGAGACGTAGGATATTTATATCCGAACTTCCAGAAACAAACTCTCGACTCAATCTCTTATTTACGCATTATTTTGTGTTTGCGCATTGCTCATTGTTCACAAACCAATCGGCCTTTTTCCGCACATATTTTGTTGGCTGAGAAGTTTGCTTATAACTGAGACCCAAACATTTTAAAGAACTTTGAAATAGAAAAATTGAAGGAGTTCATTCAAGTGGTATCAGAGCAGGAATCTCAGTT
>KQ995404.1:37701-59166 GCA_001598015.1 Dorcoceras hygrometricum
TGAGGATAAGGCCGCTCGAGCTCGAGACTAGTATCTATCATGAAAACTATCTATCTGCATGCTCAGAACATCACAATGTTCCCTACCAATGAAACATGGTACTTCGCATCGCAGATACTAGTTTCGAGCTCGGGCGGCCTTATCCTCATTTTGACGGTCCAATCGACTAGGAACATGTTCAGAATACACAGTGACTATTAGATGTGTTTCATGATAGCCGTCATACCCACTATCACATCTAACATACACTTTAGTGCATTCTAGGTCTTTACTCAACGCAATTGTAAATCATCATACACACAATGAAAGTAAAGAATGTCATATAAATAAAATGCGAATATCATATATAAAGATTGTCATATACAAGAGTCTATAAACCCACACGCCACAAGTTGGCTAGTTGGGCATCTACTCTAACAAGATATTTTTAATGAATGCAAATAATAATACTGTTCAGAGACTGAGATACCAAGCTCTGATACCACTTGTTAGGATCGAAAAAGAGTAATATAGCAGATTTGATAGTTCAGATTGGGGGGGGGGTTGAATGAACTCCTCTTTTTATCAAAAACTCTTTTAAATATTTTGCAAACTATCGGCTTGTCTCTGAGCTGAGTTACCAGCTCGGAGATTCTCAGTAAAATATGTTGTCTTGGGTAACAAAAAAGTTTGTGCGAAAGAAACCCGATTCAATAGTGAACAGATAAAATGTGTAAATGTAAAAGATTAGGACAAAAGTTTGTTTATGGAAATTCAGAGCTTAAACTCCTACGTCTCCCCTTTTCCAAACTGGAAGGATTTCCACTAGAAGATTTGATTATTACAACGCTTGTAACAACCCGGTCCGACAGTCAGCAGCTGCAAAAACTCCTAGCAATCTCACAACAGAAACAGACTCACCATCTGTTCTAGAATACAACAATCAGTTCTAAGTTTTTCTAGCTTTACAAGCTCTCTCACGCTCTGTCTATGATATAAAAAGAAATCTTAATACTACGGAGTGAGGTTACAAAGGTTTGTGTGACACAAAGAACTGATTTACAACAAGCTGTGTGTGTGCATGTTATTTTTTGTGAGCTGGTTTGAGAATAATGTGAACTCTGTTTTCACTCTTGTATGTTGCTTGCTTTCAAAATCGTAGTCGCATTCGTTAAATTCTCAATTGTCAATATATTTTAGAATTGATCTGCTTCTCCAATTTATACTCTTTGGATCAACGGTAATAATTTTACCAGTAGACACGTCGTATAGATCCAAAGTGAGTTATCTACGGCGTCTTTAATGCTTGTACTGTTCACGTACATCTTCATTAAATGCTTTCCTCTTTTATCATACATTTCGCCATACTCAGTTGAAAAACAAATCTCTGGTATATCTTGAATTTTCTAAAGATAGTCCCAACGACTACAAAGAGAGCCTAAGAAGTCAACACATCAAAATCAAGGATATTTGATGTATACGATACCTTAAATAATCTGAAATCCTTTTAGCTGAGTTGTCTTTACTCAGCTTGACTTGTTCTGGTCGCTGTGTTGAGCTGTTCTAATCTGTTATAAACTGATCTACTCTAATCTTCTCTAAGCTTATCTACTCTAATCTGCTCTAAGCTGATCTACTCTAATCTGCTCTAATCTGATCTAAGCTGATCTGCTCATCTCTTTGTTCTTACTATACCAGAGTGTAATCTTTGTTCACCTTCGCTTCTCTGATTAGATCTCAGTATGAGGGTTGTTGTACTGAACCTATTCTGCTCCGAGTTGATTTGTCCAAGCTAGCCTCTCAGCTGGTATGTTATAACACTTCTCGATCTGAGCTGGTTTCTCAACTGATCCAATACAAAGTCGATTCTATCTGTTCTGTTCTTCTCTCAACTGATAAACTGTTTATGTTCTTCCGAGCTGGTTTGTCCTTAACCAGCTTGGTTGAAATTCCTGAGCTGGTTTGCCCTTAACCAGCTTATCTCTGATCCGGTTTGGGTAATCAAAACTGTAAGATCCGTCTTGATTTGGTCGATTAAACTCTGAGCTGATTTATTAATCTCGGTTTGTCACTTATAAATTTTCCATCAGATATATCAAAAGCGACAGAACTAAACATATCTCCCTTAAATTCTTCGAATTCACCCTTGTCATGAATAACGATATTGATATTTGTTATACTCAATCAAGTGAAAATTCGTCAGATCTTTTCACGAAGGCACTTCATATGACTGTGTTCAGAAAGAATACATACAACATTAAGATGCGCCACCTACGAAATATGTGAAGAAGCAGTTGTGTCATGAGGTGGAGTTTACGTGACTGCACTATTTTTTCCTTACTAGGTTTTTATCCTACTGCAGTTTTCCTAGTAAGGTTTTAACGAGACAATATCAAAACACGTAATAAAGACATCCAAAGGGGAGTATTATGAAATAATTAGATGGTTAATATTAGTTATTAGTTGTTGGATGTCTAAATATTAAATGAGGTAATTAGACATTTTATTATTTAATTATTTTATTTATATATAAATAGGTTTGTAATCTCATTGTAAAATATACAAATTCTCTTTACTTTAATTCTATCTAAATTAAGAAAATTATAAAGAAATAATAATTTTTATTAAAATAAAATATAAGAATTCATTTAGAACAACTAATGCACGATTAAGATAATATTTAATTATATTATTAAGATAATTATTTATTTTATTTTGTTAATGATATTTTTAATTTATGACATTATATTCGTTATTGAAATATATTGCATGGCACGGATTAGTACTGTCAAACGGGCCGACCCGCCCCGTCTCGGCCCCCCCCGCGTGGGCCGCCTTCAACGGGGCGGGGCGGGCTGGCCCGTCAATCTGGCGGGCCCCTAAAGCTCTGGCCCGTACCCGCCCCGTCTTGGGTTGGCGGGCTTGTGGACCGACCCGTCAGAATTATATATAAATTATATATTATACAAACTTCTGCTACGAAGGAGTTTTCAATTCCCTAAATGACGGCTCTAGCACGGATCGACCGAGGAATCTTTCTTTGATTTACCCAAATTATTTGATGGAATGTTTTGACAAAATATAAATAAAGGAACTTTGGAAAGTAAAGCGGTGTCCGGCGACCACCTGAAGAGACCAGTGAATTCTACGATCCCGAACGGGTCCGTAATGAAGCAATCTGCGGCGGCGACAGCGGCGGCGTCGATTTTATCGCTGCTTTTAACGGTTACATCGATTGGTGCGTCTTCCCCTCATCTTTTTATCCATAAGGCGCCCAAAAGCAAGAATTACTTGACCAAGGAAGAGCTCTGGTTCAATCAAACGATTGATCACTTCTCTCCTTACGTAAATTCTTTTCCTTCCCCTTGTTGTGTAATGGATGGATGAATTTATAGCTTCATTATGCGCATTCGTTGCAGTAGGTGTTGGTTTTGAGACGTGCTTCTGTACTTTGGTCGCATGAAAATGTTTGATTATCTATTTTTCTCGGTGGGATTGAGCTGAATTATTTTGTTATATCTTGTTTATTCCGACTCCGATACTACTATTCAATGATGACTGATTAAGTTTACGTGTCTGTATGGTGATTAAGTTCTCTGCCGATGAAATTTTTAAACAATTTTCACGTTGAGTAGAAATACGTTCTAATTTGTAATTTATCATGCCTTCTGTGGAGTTGATGGCTATAGAATGTTTAATTACCAAATATATATTCGATGCAAATTAAAGCAGTATCATGTTTATCCTTTGGTTCTGATGCATTTCAAAATCAGCTAATGATAATCCTTGCCAAAATCTGGAAAATCTACTAAGATTGATTGGATCTTTATATGCAGGATCGCCGTCAATTTGGACAACGCTATTATGAATATCTTGATAACTTTCGGAACCCTGATGGGCCAATATTTTTGAAGATCTGTGGAGAATCAGCTTGCAATGGGATAGTCAATGACTATATGGGTGTGAGTATACCCTCCACGTAGGATTCAAAATGAGCACTCTTGTGAAAACTCGAATGGGTACTTAGATATATTAGAAAACATGTCCGAAGACTCAAAGAACCATAAATCAGAAAATGTCTTCAAGAAAACATGTTATTGTAAAATAACATATGTATATGGACATTCAAAAGAATTCCTGTGCAGTTTACTAAGATGCTGTGACAAACAGTTGATGTTATCAAAGATATGGAAATGATATAATTTAAATGACCAATTTGTGCAGAAACTATGGAGTCAACTGTGTCCAACAACGAATTTACTTGTATTTGTGAGGGCTAACTATATAAATTTCACATCTGTAAGTCATGGATAATTTTCATTATTCTGTAGGAATTCTTGAAACAAGAGCTAAAGTTGTATAGATTTAGTCATTATAGAAGTACTTGCTTCAACAAACTTTAGATTAGAGGCTATTGAGTACATATATTTATAAACATTTTAAGACCTTTAAACTTGATCTTCTGGAAATAGTTATAAAGATGAGTTGCTTACAAGATTGAAGCCTGCTGGACCAGATAGAGGAGTGGTTACAAGGGTTTCTGCAATTGGAAAATCTGTATTAGATCAAAATGGAAATTTGTTGAACATTGTACCTTATAAGGCTTGTGATAATACTGGCTGCAAGAAACAACGTGGATAAAAATGACCGTCTATAATGCCATTGTGAATTTGCGATAGAATAAGTTTAAGAGGGTAAGAAATAGGGATGTTTATGAGTAATTTGCTTCATTTTCTGTATTGTTGTATCCCATGCTGTTATCATATTGGTTTTCTTGGCTACATATACAGGAATGAAATATGACCAATAACCAAAAAGAAGAAGCTGAAAACTATAACTATTGATTGGATCTGAAAATGATGAAATATATAATTTATACTCCAAAGCGTTATCTCTATTGCAAAGGAAATATTCCCTTTCCCTAGCTCTGCTAGTGACGCTGAAAGATGAATTGAGTACCAACAGTGTCAACAAACTCTCCACTACCCTCTTATTCCTCCTCCGTCCCTCATGTATTTTAGTATTCATTCTTCTTGATGGGGCCCGAAAGTTGGCTCATGGTCTTGTTCTTTCTTCTAGTATAGATCATATAATGGTGGGCTTTAAAGGAACAATATGGCCCATGTCATCTAATCTGGTGTCACATGCCTTCTCAGATGGTATTTTTGAAACATGTGGTATAATAACTTTTTGGTAACTTACTCTGCTGATGGTTAATGAGCAACGTTTTAGTTTGCATGATGATGGTCGAAACATATGACGTAGAATGCTAGAGATGGACAAGTTTAAGTGGCTTAAATTTTTTATGCGTCTTACCGGGTTTTCGTGATGTTCTTCAATTGTTCCCATATTTATGAATCTTGTAGTTCAACAGGTCTTGGCCAAGAAGTTTGGTGCAGCATTGGTTTCTCTTGAACATCGCTACTATGGAAAGAGTTCACCTTTTAAATCGTCGACTACGGAAAACTTGAGATATCTTTCATCGAAACAAGCACTTTTTGATTTGGCTTCATTCAGGCAGTATTATCAGGCAAGTTACGAACGAATTATTCACATCTTATCCACATCAAAAAGTTGAACCTTGAACTATTATTCTTAGTTTCCCACAAAAATAAAGATAAAGTTGGAAGGTTTTGATTTTTCTAACATCATGGGGAAATGATTCGCACTATTTGATCATGAAATTATTTTATTGGTATGAAGATTTGGCTTCTGATTGTGTTGGATGCCAATAAAAACTGTTTGGTTTCAGTTCATTAAAGGGCGAAAAAATATTTTTTGAATTTGTCTGCTGAAAAGTTGGGAAGAGAAGTGAAAGGTAAAAGTAACACTCTAATATTGATTTTCCATGTTCAAATACAAAGATATCAAATCTTAAAACAGTTAAATTGATATTATGCCTCATTTGAATGTTATTGTAATTCCTCATTTGGTAAAAAAGTGGACTGTTTTTTACTAAATAAAAACTATGATTGTCCATTTTTCTTCTTTATTTTAC
The DNA here is from genome assembly GCA_001598015.1 of Dorcoceras hygrometricum. Taxonomy (NCBI): domain Eukaryota; kingdom Viridiplantae; phylum Streptophyta; class Magnoliopsida; order Lamiales; family Gesneriaceae; genus Dorcoceras; species Dorcoceras hygrometricum. Next base: position 43,679 of record KQ995404.1, read on the forward strand.
AGGAATCTTTAAATGTAAAATCAAATAGATCAAATATGGATAATCTATGGTTTGTCTTTGGTGTATCATATGCTGGAGCCCTTAGTGCATGGTTTCGCCTAAAGTTTCCGCACCTCACTTGTGGAAGTCTTGCAAGTTCTGCTGTAGTTCTTGCTGTTTACAACTTTACAGAATTTGATAAGCAGGTGACCAAAAATTTTCTGTTGGTTTGAGCTTCCTGATCTTTCCTTCAAATCAGCTCTTGGCTTTACTTTTTCATCACATTTGGTCATTATAATTATTAGTCAAAGCATCTTACCCTAGGTACTCTTATGCAGATTGGTGAATCTGCAGGTCCAGAATGCAAATCTGTGTTGCAAGAAATCACTCGACTCGTTGATCAGAGATTTGCAGCTAATGAGAAAGCACTAAAGACATTGTTCGGAGCTACAGAGGTATGAATTCTTGCTCTTTCGTTGCGGGATGCCGAAGAAAAATTATGCCTAGATTTGATGTTCACAGAATCACTGGTACATGGTATACTACAAGACACATACTTGGGAAGATGCAGAGCAGTTTGTTTACACTTGATACTCTTTCTGTTTTTTAAAAGAGAGACTAGTTTCTTATTTATGTTAAAGGCATATTCACATGAGCTGTATGTCAATGCAATTTCAAAGTACTGAAAATTTGAATCAATCTGCTACAATATTTATATCAAGAATAAATTGAGATGTATGGTTTCTCAAACTTTTCTTGCCCAAGAAGTGTTTTTTATGTGTTTTGTAGAATTTGAGTTCTGATATGACATAAATGCTTAGAGGTATTTGTATATTCCATATTTTTTAAGAGAGGAGTTTGTGCTCCTTGAGAAACTTAAAACCAAGCAAGTGGAAACAATTGAAGATGTAAAATTCATTTAATTTTTATATTCTAAAGTGATTGGTATACATGTGTATATCTTTTCGAAAAATCATTACTTGGTCTGGTAATATCAGATCGATATTATTCTTGAAAGGATTATATGGTGTTGATTTTTTAAACACGATCAATAAGCTTTCAATTTTAAGTACGGTATGAAATTTAAAATGTCGTCATTTGTTTTAGAATAGAAAATATTGATTGAATGGTTAATTGATGTAAGTCACTTCTGTTATGAAAAGGGAAACACTTAAAACACTAAAATCATCCGCAGGTTTCATGACATCGTATACTATTCAAAAGGAGTGAAAGTAAGCATACTTGGGAATGAAAGTAGACAACATCTACCGCCTACATTTCCTTTGCTTCTTTGATCTCGGTTTCCCTACACACAGAGTTCCACTCTCCCTCTTACTTGCTCTAGTAAATAAGAAACTTTACCCTGTGGCTTGTTCTAGACTTCAAGAGGTGCTTATGTCGGAAGCGATATTACATTGTGAAATCTGGACATTAAATTGAGAAAGATTTATTTTTTTTGAAAGCCTACTATATCGGTAGTGATATTACATTGTGAAATCTGGACATTAACCAAATCGTTTTTTTTATTTTTAGAAAGCCTAGTACATATCATCAATTATTTTAAGTGTTCATATCCATCTCCTGTGGGACCTTGGATCGCATTTGAGGTTGAGAATGTCATGATGACTTCTTTCCTTTCAGCTGTATAATGAAGGTGATTTCCTATATTTTCTGGCAGATGCTGCAGTGACAGCGGTAGGTGACACAGTACAGCTTTGTTATTGACATAAATTTACTTTTCCGTTTCTTCTATGACATGCTTCCCTCTTCCCAGTTTCAATATGGAAATCCAGATAAACTGTGCATCCCTATAGTTGAAGCAAAGAACGCTGGAGAGGATTTGGTGGTAACATCTATCTGCCACTTATCGCTGTGTGTGTGTGCATTCTCAAATGACATAACATATTGATGAAAGTTACAGCTTGTTACTCAGTAATGTATGCAGCAAGTTAGGTCTAATGGAGCTTAAAAAGTGACAATTAATTTCAGAAGCTAAATATGGTTGCTTGCTGACATGGAAATATTACTAATTAGATATATTTCAACCCACATTCTGTTGCTGCATGGTAGCAACTACTCATACAACAGTGTATGTATTCAGTCATTGAATGAATTTTAAGAGTATCTGTGCTACTCACTTATCTCTGTGTGTACTTATCTTAACGAAGACAAATAATAGCACCTTACCTTAATTTGAACAGGAGAATAAACCATTAACTTAGTTTGATCACTCCGTAGTTAGATGGACTTCTGTGATACATAGCTTATTCAGGAGATACATTTTCTCTCTTGTTCACTAAGTTGGTAAATGAACTTTTAATGCATATTTTATCCAGCCTGTATTTTCTTTGGAAAGTGCAGGATATTTTCAATCAAACCTGAATTTCTAGCATCTATTTTACCCCATCTTTTAGTGATGAAGTACTCTGTAACCTGTGCTGCCTGAATTTTTCATATTAGGAAGCATATGCCACATATGTGAAAGAGTACTATATTAAGGGTCTTGGTGTCAGTGTTCAAACATACAATCAACAAAATTTGAAGCAAACAGCATTAACCAGTGATTCTGCTGATCGGTTGTGGTGGTTTCAAGTCTGCACAGAGGTTGCTTATTTTCAGATTGCACCTGTAAATGATAGTATCAGGTCCAGAAAAGTTGATACAAGGTAAGTTTATGCTTGATGTATTATCTGCTTAACGTTTTTATCGTTTTTCTATTATTTCACCAGTTTCTTTCAGTATCTTGAATTAGAGAGGAGAAGAGGGAATTCATTAATAAAGTTGGACAATATTTTATGGTAGATACCACTTGGATCTCTGCAAAAATGTCTTTGGAGAAAGTATCTTTCCTGATGTTTCTGCAACAAATTTGTACTATGGAGGCACAAGAATTGCTGGTAAAGCATTCAGCATTCTTCTTCGTTTTTTTTTTTCGTTTTTTTTTTTTGAGAATAGCAAACAGCTATTTATCTCTCTGGCTATTTGTGAGTTTTTCTTTCATTCTCTTCATAAATTGGGTTTTAGGAGATCTAACTGGTATCTCATGGTCATTTTCTAAAATGAGTATGTGATAAAGAATGGCCATCCTTTTTAACTGCGAGAAGTGGAGAACAATGCATTTAAAATGAATCGAGAAATCTGGCTTGTTGAGTTTTCACACCCTCCAGAATTTGTACCCAATGCATTTGAAATGAATACAAGAAATCTGGGTGTTGAGTTTTCACACCCTCCAGAATATATACACTTCTTCCTACGTATCTTTAGAACAGAAGTTTAGTAAGAAGACTATTAATTGGCCTACACAATCTTTCAGCCATTTATATGTCATATCTATTACCTCACACTTTATTAATCTTCAATTCAAATAAGATAGTACTTATCTCATTGAGTGAAGTTTATTGCAATTCTTATTGTTAGTCATACCGCAAGGTAGTTTGGCTTGTTACATTTCGTAAATGTCCTTGCATTCACTTTTCTCATGGGATCATATTGTACTCATAATTTTTGTCCTCTAATTTTTAAATGGCAGGGTCAAAAATAATCTTTACTAATGGATCACAAGACCCTTGGCGACATGCATCTAAACAAACTTCATCACCTGAGAGTGAGATATTTATTGATTGATTTTACCTGTCAATGTTTCTTATGATTCAAGTTCCAAAAGTTTGGGATTGCCCAATTGTAATTTCTTATCCGCCTGGCGTCAAGCATGGCTTTGTTGTTCATAACCCATATCTTTAAACAATTCATTCAGTACTTTGTTAATTGCATGAAACTGTGAATCAATTCATTGTGCACTGTCTTTTCTTGTTCCCTTTCAGGCCTACAATCGCTGCTGTCGTGAAAATTCACATCTTTTTTAATTAGTCTTGGCAAATTTAATTGGATGGTCGAGTAACATGAGTTTTATCTTTCATAACAAGAATGTGGGGTGCTACGAAACTTATGCCACATACCAATAGCTGAATTTCTGTTATCTGACTGGTATTTCTTAAAAATATTCCAGTGCCTTCATATATCATGAAATGCCACAACTGTGGCCATGGAACTGATATGCGTGGTTGCCCCCAATCTCCTCTGGTACCTGAAGGTATGCACATATATTTTCACGACCTTGCGTTTATATGCCTGCGATATCCTGTTTCTCTTCTGCATAAATATCCTGCTATTCATATTTTCTCGTGAATCTGTGAATAATGTTTCGGTAGTACTTGAATCTGTGTTTTGGTATCCCTAGAAGTTGAATTGGGAAACATGTTTTTGAGTTCTGGGAGAAGACATTTTCTATCGTAGATCTGATGTTAGCATGCATTGATTAATTAAGTTTCTGAATCTTGGCTATCTTAATTTTGTAATTTACATTATTTTGCCTTGAGGAATGATAAGATATTTTCTGTGCTGTTTCTCAATCAACAGCAGTTGATGGCGTGTTTACTCCTTGTGATATTCCAAGAAGTTTACTCTCATTTTCCTGATAATTGATGCATCTAGTGACTCAAATTTGTGCATGTTCAGAATCGGCTTCTCGATTTTTACCGTTCTCAATTTTCACATTTACAGGTGATTCCCAGAATTGCAGCTCCCCAGACACTGTAAACAAAGTGAGGCAACATATCACTGAACACATAGATTTATGGCTGTCCCAGTGCCAGACATCAGGTAGAAGTTTTATGTAATGAAAGAATCTAAATGCAGTAGAGATGACAAACCACAGAACTTATTGACTTGACAGTCACAAGGTGTTATGATTTGAGCGGATGCATAGCTGTATCAGGAACAAAGAAAATGTTTGCTGTAGTTTTATTGATTTGAAATGGCAAAACATACTTCTGTGCTTGTTCTCTTCGATCTTTCTAGGAGTAGTTTCATAGCATGCCCCAAATGTTTATTTTCTTGTACTTGTACAAGTCTTGTGATTCTTCCGTTACTCAAATGACAAATGTCTTTTCAGTTCTATCCATAATAGAAGTCTCACTTCAATTTTTGAATATGTCCTTGCGTTTCCTAGGAATTTTTGTGGCTTGTTTTTTCTGGTATATGTTTCTAGGTATCGTAAACTCCGTTACGGATAGCGGATACTCGGGAAAAAAAACATGGTCCGTCACTTCAAGCAGCGGACAAAAAAAAGAAAACTAGCGTCCGCTTCTTTTGAAAAGAAAAAAATAAAATAAAAGTGTGCGTCCGCTGCCTAAGGACATGGATGCTGTAAAAAAAAAAAAGAACCGTCCGCCGCCACATAGACCATTAAAAAAAAAATAAAGCTGGTTGATGTGATGCTACGAAGCATAACATCATTCACGTCAAATCCATCAGCCAAGCCCCTCCGAAACGTGCAGGCTTTTTGAGCGTCCACTTCTTTACAGAACGGACCCTATTTTCTGTTTACTTTGACAGCACACGTCTAGAAAATTCAATCAATCGTCCGCTGTTCATCCTTCATTTTCAGCGTCCACTTAATACTTCCGCGTCCGCTATTTGTTCATCGCCATTTTCTTCGGTGCTTATTAACTAGTGTCCGATTATTTCTTCATTGTCCAGCTCACTGATGAAAGTATGATTTTAGAGTTTGTTTATACATATATGGTGCTTGACCTTTTTATTTTATATATTGTGTATTATATTTTGTATATTGTTATATTATATAATTTTAATACTTAATAAAATCATTATCATCGTTATTATAATTATTATTATTGTTGTTGTTGTTTTTATTATTATTATTATTATTATTATTATTATTTATTTTTTCAGGATGACAACAAATCGATGTCCAAAAGATCCTAGTGATTAATATCTTCAAGCAACACATATCTCGAGTGCAATATCCTTTGACACTGTTGATCATATCATACACGTGAAGTATTCAGATAATCTTATCTAGATATTGTACTCAGGGAAAATATTCACAATTGGCTTTTGGCCTATTTACAATATATGGGGTTCTCTATGATGTGTTGCAGTGTGATTTCGTACATATGATATTGCACTTGTTGAGCGATGGTGTAACGCCCAGGATTTTATAATAGCCACATAGACCAACTAATTGAAATTTTAAAAGGTTAAAAGGATATTTTAATTATTTTCACTTTATTTCATTATATTTGAACGAGTTCAATTTTCTTCTGTGATGATCTTATTTAGATCAAGGGCACGGTTTCGAGAAAGAATTCCGGAGGAAATACACACGAGCATGATCCAAGCTGTTGGCTTAGTCTTGAAGAAAAATTTTAAACAGATCCACCGACATCTAGTAGTAGCATTTAAAATAGCACTTTTAAAGGGGGGATAACACTTTTAAGTACCATATATATATACTTCTTCCCCAACCCCGGGTTACATACAAAAACTAGTATTTGGGAGGCTTCTAGGGTAGGGAAGGCAAGAGGCAGAAGTGTTAATTTTCAATGCTTGATCCAGATCATGCTTGTGGTGTGTCCCTACGGTGAAATTCCTCTCAAACGTTGTCTAATCTGTTAGCAAGGCAAGTGTTTTTTCGTTGCTTGCTGCGTCTTTGAATTCATAGTATGTTTCGAACTATCCAAGTGTGTCAAATATTTTAAAGTTTGGATGTTTAACAGGCATCGTAGTTTATTTTTCAGTGTGCGAGTCCACGGTGTGCGTTCATGTGTTCTGTTCTTCGTGGTCAGGCCAATCTGCAAGTTTTGATGAATTTTAAGTAATGCATGTGTAAAGTGCAGATGGTGAGACGTTTTTGCAAATAAAAATGTACTGGGAAGCACAACGACTGTATGTTCTGATCTGATATGACTGGCCACACAAGTCGGAGTTGGAATTCTATACGCTAACTGGGACACTCTAACCACCTCCTGGGACACCACCAGCTGGGTCAACTCCACGACCAGCTGAGTAACCAAGGTAACCTGAAAACACATACACAGGCAACAACACCAGCCCCAGAGGGACACGGGGTCAAACCCCAGTACGGAGAGTAATATAAAACAGCTAATGGAAAGTAACAGATAATATGCAAATGCTATGCATGAGGACCAGGCTACAACCGAGACACAGGGAGCCAAAGAATCTCAAGGAACTGCTCAACAACAGATACGAATCAACTGAGCAACAGTGGCCATGGGGTGTGTGAGTATATGGGAGCTGCCCACTCGTCTCAGCACACGGCACCAGTTGCAAAGCATAGCTCAACCCGCTGTTGTCCAACTCATGAAATGTCGGGAGCTACCCACTCCGCTCATAGTGGCTAACAGATCCCAGCAGGGAGATGAGGTATACGGGAGTTACCCGCTCGTCCTCAACAGGCATCCTGGTACGCACAGATCAACACAACAAGGCACAAAAGGCACGGCTACAACAGATCTGAGCTCAATATGATAAATGCGTGTATGCAACATGTGCAATGTCCAACACAGAAACAGATACAACAATGCGAGGCATACACAGCAGCAATCATAATCACCAATGCTCAACTCAAAGCTGTAAAACAAGCTCACATCCGTACCTCAATTCTTCTGAGCTATAATTACAACAAGGCAGTCCCGAGCAACACAGATCTCACACCTGCTAAGCCAAATACAGATACTAGCTCAGGGACAGTAGCATAGAAAACTCATGAATTGGGAGCTATAAGCTCAACCAAATCTGTCCTACCCTTCTAACACAACAGAAGGCTCTAAACAAAGCACAAGGTAAGATCTTAACACTTACCCAACGAGCTAACTGAACGACAGGCGAAATCCGACGCTTATGCTAACAGACTAGAGAAGGGAGATGTCTCCGCACACCTCTCCAGCTTCACGCAAGCTTCCAAAAGCAGCATCAAACGAAGAGTCTTAGCAAGAGGAGTCCAGCGCTACCACTCTTACTTCGGTCGGAGTTATCTACCGTCGGCACGGAGAAGATAAGGTTCGGTGAACAGTAGCTAGGGTATCGCGACAGAGTTTGCTCACGGGAAATATTCTAAGTGTTGGGGCTGAATAATCAAGAACGAAGGCAAGGTTCTCTATATAAAGGTCATATCTGCTCAAATCTGAAGAACAGAACCTACCGACAACTTAAGTCTCAAAACTGATTTCCCACTCGAATCTGAATCTCACCACAGGTCTGTCTCTACGCCAAGACAAGTCTCGACTCATCGAAATGACGTCGCACAAATTCTACTGTTGCATCTAGACACGTCACCCGCTACTCAAATCTGAAAATGCTAACCAGAATCACAACACTCAGATCCCATCGAAAACTGAAGACCAACGCCTCAAATCAGAATCTCGATCACTAATCCAAAACGCTGTCGTTCCAACTAATCCAAACGACGTAGTTTAGCTACTCACTACAGAAACCCGCTAGCGAACTCATATCTACCTATCGACAACAGATTCCATCACCACTGCTGAACACGATCACTCAGCGATGGCCAACACTCACATCTGATCAGTTCCCGCGGGAAAACTCCAACTCTCCAGATCTGTTCCAAGGACTTAAATGAACCCGATAACTTCACCAAGCATACCAACTCAAATCTGGTTCATCCCAGATCTGCTCAAGCCCAAATCTGGTCTATTTTAACCCGATTAATTAATTCAATTAATCTTATTAAACTTTCGGGTCTCACATCACTCCCCCACTAAAACAGGATTTCGTCCTCGAAATCAAACAGCTCTAGATCAAGAGTTCAAGATAACTGGGGAAACGAACACAAGCAACAAAACAACTACTGGAATCTGATACTACACTCACGCAAACAGATGCGGCCACTCACGTTGCATCTTCTCTTCCAGTTCCCACGAAGCTTCTTCTCTACCGTGCTTGCTCCACTGGACCATCACCAAGGGAATGGTCTTATTCCTCAGCTATTTCTCTTCTCTATCTAAGATCTGCAAGATATATTCAACGTAGCTCAAAGTTCTATCTAGCTCCACCTCGTCAGTTCTCAACACATGCAAGGGATCTGGCTCATACTTCCTCAACATCGACACATGAAACACATCGTTCAAGCAGGACAAATCTGGTGGCAACAACAACCGATACGCCAAAGGGCCAATCCTCTCAACAATCTCATCTGGTCCAACATAACGAGGAGCCAACTTTCCCTTGAGATCAAATCTCATAACACTGCGAAAAGGAGAAACCTTAAGGAAAACTAGGTCACCAACCTCAAATTCTAAAGGCCTACGCCTCTTGTTCGCATAACTCGCTTGGCGATCTTGTGCAGCTTTCATTCGCTGGCGAATCAGATCAACTTGATCTCTCATCTGCTGCACAAATTCTGGGGAAGACAGCTGATTCTCCCCCACTTCTTCCCAATACACAGGAGATCTGCACTTTCTGCCATACAAAGCTTCAAATGTGCCATACCAATCGTGATCTGATAGCTGTTGTTGTAAGAAAACTCAACCAAAGACAACGAATCTTGCCAGCTACCACTAAAATCCACCACAACAGCTCTCAACATATCCTCTAATCTGGATAGTCCTATCAGATTGGCCATCTGTCTGGGGATGATACGCTGTACTCATCGTCAATCTAATACCCCAAACTGTTTCCAAACTCTTCCAAAACCTGGAAGTAAACCTCGGATCACGATCTGAAACAATCGAAACAGGCACACCATGCAAACGCACCACGAAATCTACGTACAGCTTCGCCATCTTCTTCAAAGAATAGATCATGTTGTAGGAAATGAAGTGCGCAGGCTTTGACAATCTGTCTATCACCACCCAAACCGCATCACAACCTCTACTGGAACGAGGTAAATGCGTTACAAAATCCATAGCTAAGTGCTCCCAATTCCATTGAGGCACCTCTAAGCTTTGCAATAAACCACCAGGTCTCATCCTCTCAGCCTTGACCTGCTGACAATTCAAACAACGGGCTACAAAATTAGCAACATCACTCTTCAAACCTGCCCACCAGTAATGCTGCTTCAAGGCATGATACATCTTTCTCGCACCAGGATGGACACTAAGTCTACTGCAGTGCGCTTCTATCAAGATCTCATCCTTCAAATCTACCAGATTTGGCAAAACCAACCTGCCACGAAACCTCAAACAACCATCTGATGAGACAGAATAATCCTCTAACTGTCCAGCTCTCACCTTCAGCTTCAACTCATGGATAGATGGATCGGTCCTCTGAGCTGCTCTAATACTAGCAACAATCTGTGGCTCAACTTGAAAAGAAGACACCACAACATAATCCTCAGCTGGGTAAAATCGCCAACCAGCTGTTCTTAGATGCTCATGGACCTTCAAAATCTGCAACGAAGCCAGCATCACCACTTGAGCCTTCCTACTCAAGGCATCAGCAACTACATTCATCTTCCTAGGCTGATATTGGATCTCACAATCAAAATTCTTTAGAAACTCCATCCATCTACGCTGTCTCATGTTCAAATCTGACTGAGAAAATAGATACTGAAGGCTCTTGTGGTCTGAATACACCACAAACTGCTCTCCATACAGGTAGTGGCGCCAAATCTTCAAGGCAAAAACAACTGCTGCCAAATCCAAGTCATGAACTGGGTAACGAGTCTCATGCGGTTTCAATTGACGAGAGGCATAGCAATGACTCGACCATTCTGCATCAATACACAACCCAATCCATTCAAGGAAGCATCTGCACAAACCACAAAACCACCTGAACCAGACGGTAAAGCTAACACATGCGCAGAAAATAGCTTCTCCTTGAGTATTGAAAACTATTCTCGCATTGCTCAGTCCAAATAAACCTCTTGTCTTTCTGAGTCAACTGCGTCATTGATTAGCTATACTAGAGAATCCCTCTATAAAACGCCGATAATAGCCAGCCAATCCCAAGAAACTACGAATCTCAGAAATATTCTTGGGACGCTCCCAGTTAATCACAACCTCTACTTTACTGGGATCCACAGAAATACCATCCACCGAAATCACATGACCTAGAAACACAACTAGGTCTAACCAAAACTCGCACTTGGAGAACTTAGCATACAGCTGCGAGTCTCGTAGCGTCTGAAGAACCAACTTCAAATGCTCTTTATGCTGCATCGGAGTCTTAGAGTATACCAAGATATCATCGATAAACACAATCACAACGGAGTCTTAGTGTAAAGACTGGACTTTTCTCAAAAGAAATTTAGAAATTTGGGGTTCGAATTGAAAGACCCAAAAATTTCAATCTTAATAAACATAAAAGTCGTTACTAAAATTCTGGACTAAATTGCGAATAAACACAATTCATCGCTGCTGAAATGCGGAACAAGGAAACAATGACGTGAGCGGAAGTAGAATTACAATCTGATAAACACTTTTCATAACAAGTTAAGGAAATCAGCTGGAAGGGTATACAAAACATGAAACTAAATCCTCGGCTGATAAAATAACACACGCGGAACTGATATACCAACTGACAAAAATACGAGTGAACTTGCATATATCTTTACACCAAAAGTTCATACAGATTTCCACAAAAATTAGGAACTAGAAATCTGTTAACATACAAAACTATAACTAAGTCCTGTACATCAAAATCGGAAAAGAACAACGGAAGATGTCCACGATAAACAACACTGTCCAACCAGCCACTCTCCATCCAGCTCCCTACTGCTCATTACCTGCACTCAATGAAAACTAGTGAGCCCAAATTTTGAAAACATTTTCTTTAAACATTCTCTGGAGCTGTGATTAAAATCACACTTGCGCTTTTCTGAAATTATGACAACACTTTAAACATTTTGGTCCAATTCGTTTGATCAAACTCCTGATATCAGTTTCTAGCACTATGGCTCATGGTGAAGGGATATACAGATCCGTCGACCTATACACCTGATCCTTCCTCTGTTGAAAGGGCACACGGTTCGTCAGCCGTGCACTCACCCTTCTTCTGGGGACCCTCTTTGTTGTCATAACTAAAAATATTTTCTAAAACATCGTTCAGTTCTTTCTTTTCTTTCTAAAATCTGTTTTCTTTCTCTCTTGCACGAATTACTGGTTTTTCTTTTGTCTAATGATGTTCTGGAACTGTAAAGGATTTCTCTGTAGAGCTTGCAAAGATGAAAACTGAATAAATTAGCTAGTTGAATCTGTCAGATAAGTCAAAAGATTCATTTGAATTGAAGTGTAAATGAGTAAGAAATCAAATTCTGGAATTTCGTTATCTGTTGAAAAAAACGAAGAATGAACAGTAACCAACTGAAACGAACAGTACTTAGAAACAAGTAAAGCAACTGCTGAAATATCGAAATGGAATACATCTGCTGGTGAACAGTGAACTGCTGGAAATTTACTAGGAAATGCGTCTGCTGAATTTTGGAAATGCAACTGCTGAATTCTAACAAAAGAATGCAGCTGCTGAATTCTAACAAAGGAAAGATGCACCTGCTGGTTTTACGATAACCATGCAGCTGCTGATTTTATGAAAACAATGCATCTGCTGAATACCAATAGCTGATGAACAGATTACCAGCTGATGAAAAAATTATCAACTGATAAACAACTATCAACTGATGAATAAACTGTCAGCCGATGAACAATAAAATATGCAACAGCTGAACATGAAATAGTGCGACTGCTGATCGCAACTACTGAACTCAAACAATACAACAGCTGAAATCTATACTTAGAATATTTTCAACAAAGAAATATCAGTCGTGGTATAAGAACCAGATTTCAGACTTAACCAGGTGAATGACGATGGTTTTCCTTTGTCTGAAGAATTCAAAATATCTAAATAAATTTCTAGAAATGATCGAATAAGCTACTTGTAAGCTACTTCGATGGAATTTCTGAAGAAAACTCAAGAACTAACTAAAAAAACATCATCAAACCATTTTCTGTAAACTTTCTGGAATAAAAATCAGTAAAACGCAACCTTCATAAAAACAGAGCATGAACTTTCTGGTTTTGAAGAACAGCCGAAACCATCTTCCTTTCTTTAAAATCTCATATAATCATGCAAACAGAATTGAATATATGCTTTCTGTTGGTCCCATTTTTGATAAAGGAAACTAGCAGCCGCTGGTTTAAAATGACCAATTAAATTTTTCAGCGCTGCTTGGAGCTGCAATAGCTCGTTGTTCTTGAACATTTAAAATAATCACACGATGAAGAGCACCGGAGACAGATCTGGTATGATTTAAAAATCATGCGGAAAATATCAGAACTGAATCCTATATTTTAAAACAACTCAAACAGATTTATGTACAACATAAATCTGTTCAAGACTTTGCAAGTGCTAGTGTGTTCACTGTGTATGCAATGCGATGCTAGAATGCTAAGTGCTGATTTAAATGCGTGCGTGCTGATTTCTCGCTATGCGTGTATGCGTGCTGAATGCTAAAGTAAATAGCAATACTGAATGAATAACAGAACACAATACAGTACACAGCATATTTGTTTCTGGAAGTTCGGATATCAATATCCTACATCTCCCCTTCTTCCACCTCGGAAGGCTCCACTAGAAGATTTGATCTTACAACTGCGTGTACAGACCCAATCCCAAAACCAGCAGCTGTGAGAACTCCTAGACTCCTCAAATGCACAACAGCCTCAACTGTGTGACTGACTACATACACATGAGTTTTACGTCATCGTGCTTGGACGGGAACTGTAAACAGATTTCGAGATTCATTCACAGATAGATGTGAATGAATCTCGGTGTGTGAGATTGATACAATGAAACGCTCAACTCTCTGTTTTTCTCACACACGAGGGACATGCTCTCACAAGCTAATCTGGACTCAGCAATCGACTCTCGTGAAAGCTCCTCTCTAATGGCGGTCGATTGCTTCGTCTATCTCTTTATTTTTCCCTCTGTTGGTGCACTGTATAATTAATGTAATTCTGCCACAGTATTGTAGTTGCACCAACGTCTCTCACGCACGATCACTTCTTCAATGGCGCTTCTCGAATATATAAGCCTCTGTTGAATTTCTTCCCGTTGGATAGATTCCAAATCTGTTCAGTGCTTCAACTGGCTAATTTGTCTTCTTTCCATTTCAGTGCAACGCTCCTCTGTAAAGTGTACTGTTTCCCAGAATATTACAAAACTTGTTCCCTTGAATTGAGGCAATATGCACGACTAAATCTCAGCCATTGATCCTTTCCATCTTGAGCGTTGATTGCTTGCAACGGCTGAATATTCTTCAACAGATTGTTCAACAGCTGTTCGCTCAGCTGTTGTTTATTCTTTGTCACAACACTTCGCGCAACAGCTGTTTCTTTGTCGACTGGAAACTTTTCGCTACTGCTGAAACTTCAAATACTGCGACTGGGATCTTGCGTCTGTTACTTCATCTTGCGACTGGATGCACAAAGCTGCGTCTGGAAATCTTTGCGTTGCGACTGGATCCACTGTAGCTTGCGACTGCTGAAATATCAACGCAAAGTCTTCCTGCTGAATCTTTAGCGCAAGAGCAAAACGCTGTCGTATCAACTTATGTAAACGACATCGTTTTGCTATCGCTATCTTCAAATAGAATCTGCTGATGAACAGTAGCTTGTGACTGAATTAGCTCCTCTACGACGTCGCTTCCTCTTGCGTCTGGATGTACAAGCTACCTGCTGATTCTTGCGACTGCTCACTCAAACCATCTGCTGAATATGATGACATCACCGATGACGTCATCAACAACTAATCCATCTGCTGATTCTCCAGCACGACGTCGCATCATCTTTTGCGCTTCGCTTCATCTGCTGATTCTTATTGAGAATGCAAAACGCTGTCGTTCAAACTTATTCACGCGACATCGTTTTGCAATCACCAACTCCAAATACCAACTGCTGATTGAAGCTCTCTGCTGATTCTATTCCACTGAAGCTTCCTGCTGAACTTCTTCGTTCCAGCTCCAGCTTGTGATTCTTCTTTGCTTCTTGAATAGCGACTGTTGATAGATTCATCAACAGTACTTATAATCGCTACTGCTAACAGATTCGTCATCAGTAACTTGCGCATCTTCTTCTTCTATCTTATTTTCCAGTGCGCTTCTCAATTCCTATATCAGCTGGTTCATCTTTGCTTGCAGCTGGTTGTCATCGTTCCAGCTGGTTCACTAAGCTCCAGCTGGTTCAACTTGGCCTCCGCCTGATTACGAACAGCTGATTCAACTCTGGACGTCTCCATTGCTAATTCAACTGTCGATTCTTATGAACACCAAACCAACTGCTGAGTCAATATATTGCGAACCAACTGCTGGACAGATTCTTCGACTGTTCATCGTCTTCTTCGAAAGCTAGAATCTGTACACTTAAGTAGAATTGTTAGAAACATAATAATAGGTTTTGTGTAATTCAAAACTTAATTAGGATCTGTCAAAACAGATCCAACACTTTCACTGAGTGAGCAAGAAACAGAGTTTACTTGCCTGAATTCTTGAACACAATAACAACAGAGAATCCAGAAACTCCTAACGCACCGCCTGTTTCCTTTAAAACACTTTGAAAGTATTTTGTTCGGCTTCTTGAGAGAGAGCACCGCTTAATATGATTTGATTTGAAAGTAATGATGCATGAAGCAGCAAGATCCTATTTATATGATTTACAATGACTAAGGAAAGAAAA
>KQ995404.1:59665-77779 GCA_001598015.1 Dorcoceras hygrometricum
CTAGGCCTAATGAATCCCTTCTCCAGCAAATCACTAAGCTGCTCCTTAAGCTCCCTCAACTCAGCAGGCGCTAAACGATACGGAGCATGCGAAATCGGAGCTGTACCAGGAACCAACTCAATGCTGAAGTCTATCTCTCGCCTCAGAGGAAAACCAGGAATCTCCTCAGGAAACACATCCGGGAAATGTCAAACCACAGGGCTCTACTAAGCTCTACGCTCGAAGAAGAAGACGCATCTAAGGCATAGATCACGAACCAGCATTTTCAAGAGACAACAGGCTGAACATCTCCATCGCAGAGACTAAAGGGATCTTCAACTGGGAATCTTGGCCGTAGAAATTCCATTTCTCGCCAGACTGGGGCCTAAATCGCACAACGCCATGGAAACAATCCACAGTGGCCCTATAGCTAGACAACACGTCCATTCCCACTATACAGTCAAAATCCCACATCACTAGCCTGATCAGGTTGGCTAACAACACACTCTCGCCAAACCTAACAACGCCATTCAACAAAATCTCATGGGAGAACAGGCTCGCACCGGCAGGAATCGCAACAAATACAACATCACACAAGGATGTGGTATGCAAACCATGCTCAACCACAAATGCATCAGCAACAAACGAATGTGATGCTCTAATATCAAACAACACACGCGCAGGAAAATCAAAAACAAAACAAGTACCTGCGATCACTCCTCCTCCTGGCGTGCCCTCCACTTGCTCCCTCGTCATGGCATTCACTTGGGCAAACTGAGGTCCTGAAAACTGAGGATGGGAAGACTGTCCAAACCGCGAAGGACCAGGCTGCTGGAATGGCCTAAACTGCGGCTCCCCTAACATCTGCTGCTGAACCGAAAAAGAAGAACTACCTCTAGACGATCCACCTCGACCCTGCGGTGGGGCGGCGGTATGATGCGATCCAGACAAAGGACACACTCTCGCAAAGTGTCCATACTATCCACAGACGTTGCACGAACCCTGCACATCTACACACTGCGCTGTAGGATGCTTTTCTCCACACTGGCCACAATACTCGACCTTGGAACCACCACTGCTGGAACTACCCGAGCCAGAAGAACTAGAACCTGACTTCTTCTTGAACTGACTATCACGAGGCCTAAACCTCTGGTGTCCAGGCTGATGGGCTACCTGCTGCTGGGGTGGCTGAGACGACTGCACTGACTGGGAAGGTTGCACCCCCGGAACCACGAGACGGTTACCTTGCACCACTTGCGGCCTCACACGCGACCGACGGTTCTGCAGTCCCTCCTCAATGTCTATAGCCCTGTCCACCGCTTCCGCATAGCTCGTCGGTGAACCCGCCAACACAAAAGAATACAACTCCTCATTGAGTCCCTACAAGAACTTGTTCCTCTTCGCTTTCTCTCGACCAGAAACGTGCGAACATATGCAAGAAGAGAAGAAAATATCCGGGCATACTCTCCTACAGACAGAGTCCCCTACACTAGGTTATCAAACTCACGCTCCCTGGCGTTCACAAAGGATTCCGTAACGTACTCCTGATGGAAGGCAGTACAAAAGCTACTCCACGAAATACCTACACCGGTCTCCTCTAGAGTCCTAGAAGCGCCTCTCCACCAACGCTCGGCACCTCACCTTAACTGAAACGTAGCTAAACTCAGCCTACGCTCATCATCATACCTGACACGATCAAACAACCCAGTAATATGCTGCAACCAGGACTCCGCATCGGAACTAGGCTCATGACCATTAAACGTCTGAGGATTCATCCGCTGAAACCTCGCCATCACAAGTTCCATGTTGTCCACACGGGCTGCCAGCTCATCTACTTCATCCTCGACCTGTCTGGTATGTATACGACTAGGAATGCTACGCGGATCCTCATCATTCTGACCCTTGGATTCCTGCTAAAACTGCCCTCTACCTCTACCCCTACGTCGAGGAAGATACTAAGAGGGTAAGATCACACAACAAGAAATATATCTCAGAACAAGTAAATCACATAGTCATGCACATGCAACAAGCAACACTGTGCTTAGACTCAAGTGTGATCAAAAGAAATCGAACTTATCCCAGCTTAAGCTCTGATACCAAAAATGTCAGGCCTCATGCACAACATAGAATTTAACCACGCAAACACATAGCGGAAGCAATAAAATAGTGGCTAAAATTTTCGCTTTTGGCCTGACTGAAAGATAACATAATTTTAATACAATACTCAAAATATCCCGGTTTTTAAAATAACTCAGTACAACAGTACAACATTCAACAGATACAAGCACTACCGAATACAACTGGGATACAATAAACCATAGGGCACTCCCCGGCTAACAGTGCTTATACATATATGCTATATGCTAACTGGGACACTCTAACCACCTCCTGGGGCACCACCAGCTAGGTCAACTCCACGACCAGCTGAGTAACCATGGTAACCTGAAAACACATACACAGGCAACAACACCAGCCCCAGAGGGACACGGGGTCAAACCCCAGTACGGAGAGTAATATAAAACAGCTAATGGAAAGCAACAGATAATATGCAAATGCTATGCATGACAACCAGGCTACAACCGAGACACAGGGAGCCAAAGAATCTCAAGGAACTGCTCAACAACAGATACGAATCAACTTAGCAACAGTGGCCATGGGGTGTGTGAGTATATGGGAGCTACCCACTCGTCTCAGCACACGGCACCAGATGCAAAGGAGATGAGGTATACGAGAGTTACCCGCTCGTCCTCAACAGGCATCCTGGTACGCACAGATCAATACAACAAGGCATAAAAGGCACGGATACAACAGATCTGAGTGCAATATGATAAATGCGTGTATGCAACATATGCAATGTCCAACACAGAAACATATACAACAATGCAAGGCATATACAGCAGCAAGCATAATCACCCATGCTCAATCCAAAGCTGTAAAACAAGCTCACATCCGTACCTCAATTCTTCTGAGCTATAATTACAACAAGGCAGTCCCGAGCAACACAGATCTCACACCTTCTAAGCCAAATACAGATACTAGCTCAGGGACAGTAGCACAGAAAACTCACGAATTGGGAGATACAAGCTCAACCAAATCTGTCCTACCCTTCTAACACAACAGAAGGCTCTAAACAAAGCAAAATGTAGGATCTTAACACTTACCCAACGAGCTACCTGAACGGCAGGCAAAATCCGACGCTTATGCTAACAGACTAGAGAAGGGAGATGTCTTCGCACACCTCTCCAGCTTCACGCAAGCTTCCAAAAGCAGCACCAAACAAGGCGTCTTATCAAGAGGAGTCCAGCGGTACCACTCTTACTTCGGTCGGAGTTATATACCGTCGGCAATCGGAGAAGATAAGGTTCGGTGAACAGTAGCTAGGGTATCGCGACAGAGTTTGGGAAATATTCTAAGTGTCGGGGCTGAATAATCAAGAACGAAGGCAAGGTTCTCTATATAAAGGTCAGATCTGCTCAAATATGAAGAACAGAACTTACCGACAACTTAAATCTCAAAACTGATTTCCCACTCGGATCTGAATCTCACCACAGATCTGTCTCTACGCCAAGACAGGTCTCGACTCATCGAAACGACGTCGCACAAAGTCTACTGTTGCATCTAGACACGTCACCCGCTA
Source organism: Dorcoceras hygrometricum (assembly GCA_001598015.1). NCBI lineage: Eukaryota > Viridiplantae > Streptophyta > Magnoliopsida > Lamiales > Gesneriaceae > Dorcoceras > Dorcoceras hygrometricum. Next base: position 63,282 of record KQ995404.1, read on the forward strand.
CTCAAATCTGAAAATGCTAACCAGCATCACAACAATCAGATCCCATCGAAAACTCAAGACCAACGCCTCAAATCCGAATCTCGCTCGCTAAACCAAAACGCTGTCGTTCCAACTAATCAAAACAACGTAGTTTAGCTACTCACTACAGAAACCCGCTAGGGAACTCATATCTGCCTAGCGACAACAGAGTCCATCACCACTGCTGAACGCGATCACTCAGCGATGGCCAACACTCACATCTGATCAATTCCCGTGGGAAAACTCCAACTCTCCAGATCTGTTCCAAGGACTTAAATGAACCCGATAACTTCACCAAGCATACCAACTCAAAGATGGTTCATCCCAGATCTGCTCAAGCCCAAATCTGGTGTATTTTAACCCGATTAATTAACTCAATTAATCTTATTAAACTTTTTGGTCTCACAATAAAACCTTTCTCCAACAAGTCGCTAAGCTGTACCTTAAGCTCTCTCAACTCGGCTGGTGCTAAACGATAGGGGGCTTGCGAGATCGGAGCTGTACCAGGTACCAACTCAATACAAAAGTAAATCTCCCTCCTCGGAGGAAAACCAGGGATCTCCTCCAGAAATACATCAGGGAAATTGCGAACAACAGGGATGTTACTAAGCTCTACGCACGACGACGAGGACGCATCCAAAGCATAGATCATAAATCCAGCGTTCTCCAACGACAACAGGCTAAACATCTCCATCGCTGAGACTAAAGGAATATTCGACTGTGAATCATGGCCATAAAATTCCATTTCTCGCCATCCTGGGGCCTAAAACGCACAACTCCATGGAAACAATCCACAGTGGCCCTATAGCTAGACAACACGTCCATTCCCACTATGCAATAGAAATCCCACATCACTAGCCTGATCAGATTCGCTAACAACACGTTCTCACCAAACCTAAGAATGCCATTCAACAAAATCTCTCGGGAGTACAGGCTCGCGCCGACAGGAGTTGCAACAGACACAACGTCACTCAAAGAGGTGGTATGAAAATCATGCTCAACCACAAATGCATCAGCAATAAACGAATGCGATGCTCCTGTATCAAACAATACACGTGCAGGAAAATCAAGCACAAAGCAAGTACCTGCGATCACTCCTGTTGGCGTGCCGTCCGATTGCTCCCTCGTCATGGAATTCACCTGGACATGCTGGGTTCCTGAGAAATGAGGCTGGTAAGACTGTCCAAAACACAAAGGACCAGGCTGTTGAAACCACCTATACTGCGTCTCCCCCATCCTCGGCTGCTGAACAGGAAAAGAACGACCTCTACCAGATCCCCCGTGGACGATCCTGCGGTGGGGCAGTGGTATGCTGAAATCCAGCCAAAGGACACACTCTCGCAAAGTGTCTATACTGCCCGCAATTATTACACGAACCCTGCACGCCAACACACTGCGCTGTAGGGTGCTTTCCTCCACACTGGCCACAAAACTCGGCCTTGGAACTACCACTGCTAGAACTACCGGAACCAGACCAGATCCCCCTGGACGATCCTGCGGTGGGGCAGTGGTATGCTGAAATCCAGCCAAAGGACACACTCTCGCAAAGTGTCTATACTGCCCGCAATTATTACACGAACCCTGCACGCCAACACACTGCGCTGTAGGGTGCTTTCCTCCACACTGGCCACAAAACTCGGCCTTGGAACTACCACTGCTAGAACTACCGGAACCAGAAGAGCTAGAACCAGACTTCTTCTTGAACTGATGACCACGGGGCCTAAACCAATGGTGTCCAGACTGTTCGCGGCCTGCTACTGGGGCGGCTGAGATGACTGCGAAGACTGGAAAGGTTGCACCCCTGAAACCATGGGACGGTTACCTTGCACCACCTGCGTCCTAGAACGATACCTACGGTTCTGTAGTCCTTCCTCAATATCCATAGCTTTGTCCACCGCATCTGCATAACTCGTCGGTGAACCCGCCAACACCAAAGAATACAATTCCTCAATGAGCCCCTCCAAGAACTTGTTCCTCTTTGCCTTCTCACGGCCAGAAACATGCGGAACATACGCAGAAGAGAAGAAAACTTCTGGCATACTCTCCCACAGACATAGTCCCCTGCACCATGTTATCAAACTCACGCTCCCTGACATTAGCATAGGACTCAGGGATGTACTTCTGTCGGAAGGCATTACAGAAACTATTCCACGAAATCCCTACACCGGTCTCTTCTAAAGCTCGAGAAGCACCTCTCCACCAACGCTTAGCGCTCCTCCTCAACTGGAACGTTTAACTCAACCTACGCCCGTCATCATATCTCACACGATCGAACAACCCGATAATGTGCTGCAACCAGGACTCAGCATCGGAACTAGGCTCATCACCGTTAAACGTCTGAGGGTTCATCCGCTGAAACCTCGCCATCACAAGTTCCATGTCATCCACACGGGCTGCCAGCTCATCTACCTCATCCTGAACCTGCCCAGCACGCCTACGAACAGGTGCACTACGCTGAATCTCCTCATTCTGACCCTCCGACTCTTCCAGAATCGGCCCTCTTCCTCTACCCCTACGTCTAGGCGGCATCTACGAAGGCACCAAGAGGGTAAGGTCACACAACAAATAAATATAACACGTAGTAAAATAAATCACATAGTCATGCACATGCTACAAGCCACACTGTGCCTAAACTCAAGTGTGATCAAAAGAAATCAAGCTTATCCAGCTTAAGCTCTGATACCAAAAATTTCATGTCTCGTGCTAAATCAGAGAATAAACCATGCAATAATCAATAGCGGAAGCAATTAAAATAGTGGCTAAAATTTTTGCTTTGGCATGACTTAGAAAACATAAGTTAAAATACAATGATGTTCAAAATAATGGTTTTACAACACTCGAAAACCAACTAAATATCATACCGCACAACTGACATACAGACATAGAGTGACTCCCAAATTAGACAAGCAGATGAGTCTCTCGCTTAACATAGATACCAATCAACAATAAAACATTACATCCTCACGAGGTAACCCTAGGAGGCTACTCTGCTGCCTAATACAACTATATAATAAATATAATTGGGACACTCTATCCACCTCCCGGGGCACTACCAGCTGGATCAACTCCACGACCAGCGGAGAAACCATGATAACCTAAAAACACACACAGGCAAACAGAACAACCAGCCCTAGAGGGACAGGGGTCAAACCCCAGTACGGAGAGCAACTGAAAAACAGTAGTTAAATATCAACAAATAATATGCAAATTTTATGAATGAGAACAAGGCTACAACCATAGGCAGGGAGCCAAAGGATCTCAAGAATCAGATCAACAGCTGATATCAATCAACTGAACAATAGTGGCCACGGGATGTGTGAGTATATGGGAGCTACCCACTCGTCTCCACACATGGTACCAGATGCACAACAATTTACTCAACCTACTATTGCCCAGCTCATGAGATGTGGGAGCTACCCACTCCGCTCATAGTGGCTAACAGATCCCAGCAGGGAGATGAGGGACGAGAGTTACCCGCTCGGCCTCCAACACAAGCATCCTGGTACACACAGATCAAGATAACAAGGCACGGCTAAACAAGATCTGAGCTCAACATGAATAATGCGTGTATGAAATGCAACAACTTGCAATTAAACAACACAGCAGGAGCAAGCAATAGCAACACCGAAGCACACACAGCAGCTCACATAAAATCCATGCCAAATCCAACGCTGTAAGACAAGCTCACATTCGTACCTTAGTTCTGAGCAACAATTACCACAAACGAAGTCCCGAGCAACCAGATCAGAAACCTGGTAATGTCAAATACAAACAACAACTCAGGGACACAAAGTTCAGAGCTACGAACTGGGAACTACAAGCTCCACCAGTCCTGTCATACCCTTCTAGCTCAACCAACAACTCTAAACGAAGCACAAGGCAGGAACTAACACTTACCCAACGAGCTACCTACGCAGAGGAGCAAATCTGCGGTTATGCTATTAAACTACACAGTGTAGCTTCCTTCGCGATCCTCTCCGAGCTAAACCAAAGCTTGCGAAAGAGGTATAGAAAGAACGGTCTTGACAAGAGGAGTCCAACGCTACTACTCTTTCTTCAATCAGAGCTGTATACCACCGGCAATCGAAGGAAATAAGCTAAGATGAACAGTAGCTATGGCATCGCGACAGGGTTATCTTTCGAGAAATATTCTAAGTGTCGAAAAGAGATAATGACGAGACCAAAGTCAAAGTCCTCAATATATACTATTTAATCTCTCAGATTTGATGAACAGTAGCTACCGACACAATCTAGGTTCAAGCCTGAAATCCGCTCAGATCTGAGTAACACTCCAGATCTGGACTCTACGGCAAAACAGATTTGGAACTTATTCAAATGACGTCGCACCGAAGACTGCTCGCTCTGTAGGACAAGTTATCTCGTTAACCAAATCTGAATCGCTAACAGCGTCGCATCGCCCTAATCCCAAACAACTCAGATCTGACTCACAAAACCCGCCAGATCTGAAATCTCTCAACCGCACCGGTCTACCCAAATAAGAACCAGGACAACGAACCGGATCTGCCACGTAACACTAACTACGCTCGCCACTCAGATCTGGTTTCTCCCCAAAACGATGTCGCATCGCTACCCGCGAAGAACCTCTAATGCTGCAACCAACAATAGCGCGCGACCACCAGATCTTACTACCAAATCTGAATGCAACAACAAATCTGAACAACACTCAAATCTGATCACTTTCCCACGGAAATTCTCCAACGCTCCAGATCTGTTTCCGAAACAAAATCTGACCCGATTACTTCACCAAGCCTACAACTCAAGGCTGGTCCATCCCAGATCTGTTGAAGCCAAATCTGGTCTCAGCTAAACCCGATTAATTAACTAAACTAATCCAATAACTTTCGGGTCTCACACAATTCATTAAAAACCTGAAAAAATTTCTTCTCAAAAATATAATTCTTTAAATTTGGACTTCCAAAAATTACACACAAGCACGGCCATGTAAAGAAAATTTATTGAAACTCAACTCTAGTCCACACCCAACGAAAGGAATTAGTACACGCAGCTTCCATTTTTTTAAAAACTTATGGCCATCAAGAATAAATCAAAGGCTTCCAAATATTTTTTTTACAGATACGATAACCATGCCCCCAAAATTTCACCTTGCCACATCCATCTCTTCAAACACACGCATGCATGCAGCCGATAGGGGAGGAACCTCTAGCATAATCCACCCTAAATTCCAGAATTACACACGCCGAAAAACATTGAAAGCGGTACACCATTATGTAAGGCAACGACGCGCAACCCAGGGGAGGATCGAATCGACAGCGAAAATAGCAATCCCAGACCGTGCTGCTGTGCGGAGCACACTCAGCTCTGGTTGCGTGGCTGGGGCCTATACACTCCTCCATCGATCAAACATGGTTAGCGAGCACTCCCTTCTCCAAAGCGCACCCCTCTAGCAACGACATACACATGCATATGACTCCAACATCACACATCAAAATAAAATAGAGCAAAAGTGAAAAAACAAACTCGCACCAATCCATCAAAAACCTGAAACCAAAACAATTAAGAGCCCCATGCATGATCCACCGGACCACATCGATACCACCGTGCACAAAAACAAAAAACGAAAACCTTCATGCATAATATGAATCCACCAGTGCAAAAAATGGATGTGTTTACTTGCCTCGATAGGGGGTGGTCAAAATTCAATCTCCAGCGAAAGAAGACACTCCGAACGCAATACAATTTCCTCAAAGTTTCCAGAAATTTTCTGCCCCCTCGCTGAACCCTACCCATCTATATTGTATTTTATATGTTGAGAGTTAAATGTGAATCAGTGGGGAGAAAGGGAGGGTTACCTCTTATTTATAGAAATTTCATGACTTAAGTGTGGCTCAAAATTTGGGATTAAAAATGTAAAAACAATTAATTTTTTTTAAAACTCTTAAATGTGCCAATAATTTTTTTAAAAGTGCTAATTTTTTAAAGAAATTTGAAAAGCGCGCTTTAATTTAGCGGTAAACATATTAAACATTTGCCATAAAAGTTTATAAAATATCCGCTAATTAAATAGATTTCAAAATAACCGTTATTGTGCTCGGGCGTCTTCCTTCGAAAATCTCCTCTCAAACCAAAAATCTTGATTTCAAGCTATAAGAACATCAACGTTAGGTTAAAAATTAATAATGATGACATAAAAAAGATTTTTATCTATCCCTTAATTCTTTTGTTGGTCTATGTGACTATATCAGATTTCTGGACGACACAATTCTACCCTATTAAATTAAATTTCATTCTCGAAATTTGACTTACCGAATAACTTTGGGTAATTGTTGCGCATATCCGCCTTGGTCTCCCACGTTGCCTCCTGATTTTCAGTGGTTCGCCCACTGAACCTTAATAATCGAAATGACCCTGTTCCTCAATCTCCTCTTCTGCCTCTAAAGAATTCTCACTAGTCTCTCTTCATAATTCAAGTCTGGTGCTAACTGTAACGGCTCGTAGCTCAACACATGTGAGGGGTTCGACATGTACTTCTGGAGTGGAGACACATGGAACACATTATGAACTGCTGATAGGTCGGTTGTAGTGCTACTTGGTACACTAATGTGCCTACTCTCTCTATGATCTCGAACGTCCAATGTATCGTGGACTCAACTTTCCCTTCCTGCTGAACATCATCACTCCTTTCATCAGGGCCACCTTGAGAACACATGATCCCCTACCTCAAACTCCAGCTCACGACAATGAATGTCAGCATAGCTTTTGTACCTACTCTGTGCCGTCCTCATCCTGTCCCCAACTCTATTGATAACCTCAGTTGTCTATCTAAAAATATTGGGTCCCAGTGGAATTTCTGCGGCCATGACTCTCTATCTAATATTCCAATGATCTCAGCCATGGAGATGTTTGGGTTGTTATCGTTGGTGAATTCTGGGTTCATGATCTATGCGTTGGATGTCCCCCTAGAACCCTGTTTGGAGCTACATTCCCGTAATTTGGGAATTTCTCAACATTTTTCCCGAGGAGATTCCTGGTTTCCCTCCCAGAAGGGAGATCGACTTCAGCATTGAGTTGGTGCTTGGAAAAACCCCTATTTCAAGAGCCCCGTATCGATTGGCGCCAACATAGTTGAGAGAACTGAAGGTTCAATTGAGCTATATTTTAGAGAAATGTTTCATTTGGCCGAGTATGTCACCGTGGGGAGCTCCGATTCTTTTTTGAAGAAGAATGATGGCTTGATGAGGATGTGTATTGACTTTCGAAAACTGAACAAAGCAACTGCGAAGAATAAGTATACGTTGCCGAGGATCGATGATTTCTTCAACCAACTTCAGGATTCAGTGGTGTACTCTAAGATTGATCTTTGTTCGGCTTACTATTAATTCAGGATTCATGAGGAGGACATTTTGTAGACTGTGTTTTGGACTAGGTATGGGCATTATAAGTTTCTGGTTATGCCTTTTGGGTTGAGGAATGCCCCTACAGTCTTTATCGATTTGATGAACCGAGTATTCAGAGAGTTCATAGATCGGTTTGTGATATGATAACTTGGTCTGTTCAACCGTATTGCCCATGTCATCCCCATGGACATGTGATCTACATTAGAGTCCATATAACGCCTCATAGTGAGCTCTATCGAAGCCTGGTAACTGTTATTATAGGTGAACTCGACCGGTGGAACTTTCGAATCCCAGCACCCTGCAAAATCTATCACACAAGCCTGTAGCAAATCCTCAAGAGTCTGGATCACTCTCTTTGACTGACAGTCTGTCTGAGGGTGAAAAGCGGTGCTAAAGGCTATCTTGGTACCTAGGGCTTGATGCAAACTCCTCGAAAATCCATACATGAATCATTGATCTCTATCTAACACAATCGAAGCCGGAATGCCATGGAGCCTAATGATCTCCCTCATGTACAACTTGACATACTTGTTCAGACTTTAATGTCGTCTTCACTGGCAGGAAGTGAGCTGACTTAGTGAGACGATCTACTATAACCCAAATAGAATTGTATCCATGCAGTGTCCTCGAGCCCCACAAAAAAATCCATCATGATGTTTCCCATTTCCACTCTGGTATAGGAAGTGGTCTCAACATTCCTGCTGGTCTCTGGTTTTCTGCTTTTATTTGCTGGAAGATTAGGCACTCTGAGACAAACTTGGCAAAGTCACGTTTCACTCCTAGTCACCAGTATAGTTCTTGTAAATCCTTGTACATTTTTGTGCCTCCCGGATGCAGTGTATGGTGTGGTGTGAGCCTCAGACATGATATCATACCTCAAGGTGTCAACATGAGGCACCAAAGTCAACCCTGATGTCTAATGATCATCTACTGTCGTGTATAGGTTTTTTCCCTTCTTCTCATCCTGATGTTTCCACTTAACCAACTGCTCATCTCTCGGTTGACCCTCTCTGATCCTATCCCTCAAGGTAGGTTGAATCATCCGTGCAGCCAAATTCACGGCACACTCATGGGTAATCACCTCCAAATCAAACCTCTCGATATCCATCGCTAATGGTCTTTGGACAGCCAACTATGATAACCCTACTAATTTTTTGCTCAATGCATCAGCCACTATATTTGCTTTCCCGGATGATAATTGATGGTGCATTCGTAGTCCTTAACCAGCTCTAACCGTAGTCGTTGGTGCATGTTCAGCTCCTTATGGGTGAAGAAGTACTTGAGGATTTTGTGATTCGTAAAAATCTCACACTTCTCCCCGTATAGGTAATGCCTTGATTTTCAGCACAATACTACTGCTGCTAGTTCCAGATCTGGGTAGGGTAATTCTTCTCGTGATTTTTCAAATGTCTAGAGGCATAAGAAATCACCCTTATGTCTTGCATTAGAACTGCACCCACTCCCAATTTTGAATCATCTGTATAGAGGACATAGTTTCCTTGCCAAGACGACATTGCTAACACTGGAGCCTCCATCAACACCCGCTTCAGTCCATCAAAACCTTCTAGACGCTCAGGGGTCCACTCATACTTAGCGTGCTTCTTAGTTAGCAACGTCAATGGAACTGCCATCTTAGAAAACCCCTTGACAAATCACCTGTAGTAACCTGCAAGACCAAGAAATTGTGTATCTCTGTCACACTCTTAGGCACTGGCCAATCCCTCACTGCTTCCACTTTTTCTTTGTCTACTTCAACTCCATTTTTCGAAACCACAGGGCCTGGGAATGCAAATTTCTCAAGCCATAACTCACATTTGCTGAATTTGGAAAAGAGACGTTTGTCCATCAAAATCTGTAATACTGTCATGAGATGCTCTGAATGCTGCCCTCGACAGGATATCATCAATGAATGAAGTCGATCAATCTGTGAACAATGTAAAGATAAATAAATGCAGTAAAGTAAAGGTGTAGGTCGAGAGTTTGTTTATGGAAGTTCGGATATCAAATCCTACGTCTCCCCCTTAAAACAATTTTTACAAGCGCCTTGCTTAACTTAAATCTGAGTTACTAGATTTAAGGTATCTTCGTCTAAAATCAGATTTCTCGACTAACAAATAATGTGCGGAATGAAGTCGATCAATCTGTGAACAATGTAAAGATAAATAAATGCAGTAAAGTAAAGGTGTAGGTCGAGAGTTTGTTTATGGAAGTTCGGATATCAAATCCTACGTCTCCCCTTCTTCCTTATTCAGGAAGGTTCGACTAGAAGAGTTTGATGAATACAGACGCTGTAGACACCCAATCACCGAGCCTTGCTCCAGGTGAACTCCTAGCAACTCCAATCAACAAGCAGACGCAGCTGCTGAATACAAGTAATAGATTTTTCGAACTGCTTCACAAAGCCAGTTCGTTACAGACTCAAAATGATATACAGTGAAATACACAACTATTTGAGACTGTAAATCTTCTGGTTTCTATAATATGAAACATGATTCAACAAGTGAACCAGAATATAAATCGAAGATTGAAAACAATGAGGGCTAGAACTTGAATGTTCTTTGATTTGGTATACTGGACTTAGAATATATTTTCGATCAGAATATCCAGTAGCTGTGTGAGCAATATGTTAGCGTTGAGAGCAAAAGACAGCAGAGAGAATTAGCAGAAGGTAAGCCAGAGCTTCATCATTTGAATCTTCAGCTATTTATACCCTTTGTCTCCAACAGTCATTAAATTTCGCCTAAGGAAACAAAATCCCGTTTTGAATATATGTTCATTGTACAATCGTATATCCTACTCCACCAAATGGTAATCTGCACTTCATCATATCCAAATTGTCGTATATCCATATTTGGGTAAACATCGTATAACGTCCTCTGTATACTGTGTACAATCGCCCAAAATAGCTCTGACATCGTCTCCTTAATTCCAGGCATTTTTTCGATCCAATCGCAACCATTGATTCTTTCCAATTTGAATATATATAGTGTTTGAGTCGGTTCGTCGTTTGCATCTGAAATCTCTTTCGTTAACACAGTTCTTTCTTTCTTGAAGAAGACGACTATCTTAACGCTGATTGTGTATTTGTAGATGTCAAATCTGAATACATAAAAAACTGAGTATTTGCAACAACTGAATGCTTGCGACTTCTGAAAATATACTGTTCCTAAGTCTGAGTCGAACACTTCTGATAACCTCAAATCTGATGTTCACTGAAGCTCTGTACCCACTTCGGAAATACTGAGATCTGAATCAATATATCACACTCTGTTACTCACATGTGAATACACTTTGCGCTAACAACAGATCTTCCACTATAGCTACTGAATCAAATCTGAATAAATGTTCCCGAATGGTCAACTCAGATGTCAACGCTTAGTTCAGAATCTTTCGAGACTTAGAAATCTTCAAACCACTTATATGACGCACGACTTCTGAAAACTACAAAACACAGAGATGACGTCACGGCTTGTGAAAACTTCAAAACACTGGGATGACGTCACGACTTCTGAAAACTTCAAAACACTCGGATGACGTCACGACTTCTGAAATCTTTACAACTGAGATTTTCAACCCGATATTTGAATAAACCACTAAACATCTGAAAGTCAACCGGATATGTGAAAGTCGACCCAACATCTGAAATATGCGTAACTGTTAATTGCTACGACTGACTGACTGTCCAGATGTTATTTTAGAATTCTGTTCTTGTCTTATTTTGTTATCACCAAAACTAATAAATTTTATCTTAACAATTTCCCCCTTTTTGGTGATGACAAAACTTAGCAGCCTTATGACTTATATAGGTAGGCAAAAATAAATTGCACAAAGTCTGCTGAAATTTTATAGATCTCATTAACTGAACACTGTACAGAATATTTGTACAAGAAAATTGACAAAATCCTAGAACTAATTCTTTCCATAAAGCCACCATTCATAATTCTTTTTATAAGGTCCACCAGCAGTACCAGATCCACCACCACCACTACTGGATCCCCTTTTCGTCGAAGAACCCCTTCTATCATTTGTTCTACTACTTCCACCAGAGCCACCACCTCTGCTCGCACTACCTGCACTAGGTCTATTCTGACCATATGGAGGCGGTTGACCTTGGCCATGACTGCTACTCACTTCCCCTTTTTGTCATCACTTCCGTTAGTGATAAAGGCAATGAGTTCAGCAAGATTAGTACCAAGGGAAGCTAATTGTCCTTGTGTTTCCACACGGAACTCCAGTAGATCGTTACGAATAACAGCCAATTTGTCATCAAAGTCCTTAGATAATTCAGCCTTGAGATCCTTGACTTCTTGTCGAACATCCGCTAAGTCTGTTGACAAGATGGCATTTTGAGCACGAACAGCTTTTAGTGCGATCGACAGTACATCGTTATCATTATGGGCCTCCTGGCGTATACTTTTGATCAAGCCCCATAAGGCTTGATTTTGCACAGCAATACTGTCAGGAAGGACTCTCTTAACATGATTGATTTTGGACATAACTTCTCCATGAGCATCACCCGACTTCCGAGAATCCCTCGTCTGATTAGCAATAAGTCTGGAGATGGATTCCCGAAGTGTGGCAAAGGAAGCAGAGATATCTATGGCAGTAGAAGGCAAGATAAGCTGGTCATGAGCTGAGTCTTCTTCTGTAGGAATATCATTTGCATTGAAGTGCATGGAAGAATCAGCTGAGGTAGGTGGAGAATCTGGATGTTGATCAATATCCATTTGTACAATCTGATCCTCCTGTGTACTGGTGTCTGGTATAAGAAGAACTGGTGCTCTCTGGACAACGGTATCAAGAATATGAGCATCCCTCAAAATTGATTGGACTGGAATAAGAACTGAAAGAAAATTTCTGATATCAACTGATTGTAAACCCCCAAATAAGCTGTATCGAACAAAAGCTGTACAAAGTTGCGACCATACCAAAGCGGTGAGTGTCGGCCTTCGAAAAATGTAACGCCCCAAAATCCTTAGGACCATATTTATGCATTTCATAAATCATATGGGCCATTTTGGCAATTTTACATATCATGTATCTGCTGAATTATTCATTCCAGCAGGTAAGATTTGCGCTACGGCTGATTTCAGCAGGTAACTCCAAGTAGCGATGAACGAGCTGATTTTTAAAGCAATTGAAAAATGATTTAAGGAGGTGAAATGATTTCTTTAAAAGAAGGTTTGGTGTTTTACAAATTAAAATGATATGAAGAGGGAGCTGAATTTTGAGATAGGTGATCGAGTATTTTTGAGAATAGCTCCAATGAAGGGAGTTATGCGTTTTGGAAAGAAAGGGAAGTTGAGTCCAAGGTATATTGGACCCTTCGAGATTTTAGAGAAGGTAGGAACGCTCGCCTATCATTTTTGAGGATAGCTCCAATGAAGGGAGTTATGCGTTTTGGAAAGAAAGGGAAGTTGAGTCCAAGGTATATTGGACCCTTCGAAATATTAGAGAAGGTAGGAACGCTCGCCTATCGACTAGCGCTGCCTCCACAAATGTCAGCAGTGCATAATGTTTTTCACGTATCAGCATTGAGGAAATATGTTTCCCACCCTTCGCATGTGCTAAGTTATGAACCAATCCAATTAGCTCCAGATTTAAGCTACGAAGAGCGACCAGAAAGAATTCTCCTCCGAGAAATTAGAAGATTAAGAAACCGTAGCTTTCCTATGGTTAAGTACAATGGTCCAACCAGTCGGAGCGAGAAGCAACATGGGAAACAGAAACTGATATGCTAAGTCTTTACCCATATTTATTTGGTACGTAAATTTCGAGGACGAAATTTCAATAAGGAGGGTAGAGTTGTAACGCCCCAAAATCCTTAGGACCATATTTATGCATTTCATAAATCATATGGGCCATTTTGGCCATTTTACATATCATATATCTGCTGAATTATTCATTCCAGCAGGTAAGATTTGCGCTACGGCTGATTTCAGCAGGTAACTCCAAGTAGCGATGCACGAGCTGATTTTTAAAGCAATTGAAAAATGATTTAAGGAGGTGAAATGATTTCTTTAAAAGAAGGTTTGGTGTTTTACAAATTAAAATGATATGAAGGGAATTTTTACTAAATTTTGAAGGTGTGTCATGCTTGATTTCTCAAGTAGATTGCCACTAATCCCTTTCATATAAAAACCTGTTTTCAAAGTAAGACTTTCATCATTTGCAAAAGAAAAGTTTAAAGTGTTCTTCAAAGGAATTTAACAAAGGATCGTGTGTTGCTCAAAGGGAGGATTCCTGCAGGAAATTTGCTGTTGTTGCAAAGCTTCAAACAAGGCACGTAAAAGCTGATCTTTTTCTACACCATTTGAAGCATATATTGTGTTTTAATGGATCTGCTTGCCTGTATATTGTTGATATATTGAAAGTTCAAGTTTGAAATGATTTTGACATGAAAAGGAAAGAAAGATGGGTTCGAAAAGGATGTTTTGATGTTTATAATGCTTCCAGTATGTTTTTCAGAAAGTTATTGAAGTTTTATATGAACTGAGGATTTGAATTCATTCCCAGAAAAGTTATGAAAGTTCTTCTTGCAGTAGCTGTAATATTAGAATTGGATAACTGTGTAATTGGTAGTTGCTGGTTGAATCATTGGTATGGTTTGATAGGCAACAGCTGATGGCATCGTTGTTGTTTTGATATTACAGATGAAGAGCTAAGTATTCAGCAGCTGTATCTACTTGTTAAGATTCAGCAGCTGTATAGTTTAGCGTGTATGAATGTTCTTCCTGTAGTTGTAATGTCGAAATTTGACGATTTTGTAATCAGTAGTTGTTAGTTGAATCAGTATGAAGTCTGGTTTGATGAGCGACGGCTGGTAGCGAACTCATTGTTTAGATATTGCAAACGTTTTTGTAAATTTCAGCAGATGCACTGTTCATCAGCAGATGCGTCTTTCTTTAGTAAAATCAGCAGTTGTTTTCCTTTGATTAGAAATCAGCAGCTGCATTGTGATTTTAAATTCAGCAGTTGCTTTAATTTCAAGTACTGTTCATTCCAGCTGGTATTAGTCTTGCGACTGGTACTATTCATTTATATAATCATGTTAGCACTTTTTCTTGCGACTGATTGGTGTGCTAACGACGTCGTTCCACTTAG
>KQ995406.1:18722-30004 GCA_001598015.1 Dorcoceras hygrometricum
TTCGACGAGGAGAATCCGTTCGTGCTGATCTCGTCAGCGCTTCTAGTGCGGCCTGACGAAGGAGTCTCGGATCTGGTCGTGGACCGGATTGGCGTAAACTACCGCAATCTACCGAGAAGAGCCGGATTCTTGTAATACCGGTTGGAGCCAGGCACAAGTGCCAGCAAGGTGCTTCTAGTGCAGCCTGACGAAGGAGTCTCGGATATGGTCATGGACCGGATTGGCGTAAACTACCGCAATCTACCGAGAAGAGCCGGATTCTTGTAATACCGGTTGGAGCCAGGCACAAGTGCCAGCAAGGTAGCGATTCTAAACGCCCTATGTATGACGATTATTGAATTGTCTGATTTTTCGTATTGATCGTCTCCCGGTTTTCATTCTATTTTTCTTCCGCTGCCTAGCCGGGGGGCGGATCCGGATCCCCAACAGTCTTGTATGTGAATAACAGACTTGTTGTTCCAGATATTACGAAGTTGAAACAACAGACTTTAATCGAGGCTCACAGAAGTAAATGCAGTATTCACCCTGGTGGCAGAAAGATGTACAACGATTTGAGGAAACAGTACTGGTGGAAGCAAATGAAGTCTGATGTGACTGATTTTGTTTCAAAGTGCTTGAATTGTCAACAGGTGAAAGCTGAAAGAAAGAAACCTGCTGGTTTATTACAAAGTCTGTCTGTTCCTGAATGGAAATGGGATCACATTTCCATGGACTTTGTAAGAAATTGCCACGAACATCCCGAGGATGCGACGCGATTTGGGTGATTATCGATAGGTTGACGAAATATGCTTGTTTTATTCCTTATCGAATGACCTATCGTCATGATCAAATGGCAGATCTCAGTGTTCGAGAAGTGGTCAGACTTCGTGGTGTGCCAAAATCACTTGTATCGGATCGAGATCCGAGATTCACTTCACACTTTTGGAGTAGCTTGCAACAAGCTCTAGGTACAAAATTACATTTGAGTACCGCTTATCATCCTCAAACCGATGGCCAAACTGAACGAATTATTCAAACTCTTGAGGATATGCTTAGAGCTGTAGTACTAGATTTTGGTATTACATGGCAATATTCATTACCACTTGTAGAATTTTCGTACAACAACAGCTATCAGACGAGTATTGAGATGGCTCCATTTGAGGCATTGTACGGAAGAAAATGTCGATCACCATTATATTGGGATGATGTATCAGAGGTACCTGAGTTGGGACCAGATATGATCAGAGAAATGACTGAGAAAGTGAAAGTAATTCAGCAAAAAATGAGAACAACGCAGCATAGACAGGCCAGATATGCAAATTTTAGACGTCGACCGTTATGTTTTGAAAAGGGGACAGAGTGTTCTTGAAGATTTCTTCCTTCAAGGGTACCATCAGATTTGGCAAACGAGGGAAATTGTCTCCATGATTTATTGGTCCTTATGAGATTCTCGAGAAGATAGGCGATCTTGCTTATCGACTTGCATTGCCTCCGTCTCTTTCTGGTATACATGATGTCTTTCATGTATCTATGCTGAGAAAATATTTACCTGATGCATCTCATGTTATTCCATCTGATGAAGCTGAACTCGACGAAACTCTTAACTATTTTGAACAGCCGATTCAGATACTTGATCGGAAGGAAAAGCAACTTCGAACGAATATTATTCCATTGGTGAAGATTCAATGGAATCGACATGGAGTTGAAGAAGCTACGTGGGAAGTTGAAGAGGATATGTGTTATTCCATCTGATGAAGCTGAACTCGACGAAACTCTTAACTATTTTGAACAGCCGATTCAGATACTTGATCGGAAGGAAAAGCAACTTCGAACGAATATTATTCCATTGGTGAAGATTCAATGGAATCGACATGGAGTTGAAGAAGCTACGTGGGAAGTTGAAGAGGATATGAGACAACGATTTCCATATCTATTTCCATGAAGTGAGTTATTATTCAGTTTCTGTTGTTTCCTCTTTCGTATGTACAGAATGCTTATACAGACTGCTGATGAGTTCGAGGACGAACTCATGTTTTAGAGGGGGAGAAATGTAAGGCCCGGAATAATTATTTAGGGAACACCGGAATAATTATTTAGGGATTTGATGATTTCGAAATTCCAGACCTTAGAGTGTGGTGAAGTCTGTTAGCAGCGATTGTTTTTGTATTGGATGTTAAATGTCATCGTTTAGATTAGTTAGTACGACGCTTTTCGTCATTCGGTAGTAGTGCTTGAAAGAGGTTGCTGCTGGCAGAAAGTGCACGGGTGCAAGAATTAACGAGAGAGTGACACGTGTTGGTCAACCTTTTTGGTGTTGACTGCTGTTGGCAGCGTTGATCAGCGGTTGTGTTTGTAAGGAGTTGATTTCGTCGAGTGACCAGCCGGTGGTTTGAGTAACCAGTTGCTGTTGAGAAGTGACGTCGTTTTGTTGAAATTAAAACGCAGCGTTTTGAATGGAGTAGTGTTGATCAGCTGTTAGCAGAGAATATGACATGTTCCTTACGACGTCGTTTGAATTATTTCGCGCGACCAGTCGCTGATGGTGATGCGACGTCGTTTTGATAAGTTGGAACGCAGCGTTTTGGGTGTAACGCTTTGCGTCTGTTGTTGGCATTAATGCTGACGTGTTCCATTGCGTCGTCGTTTTGAAGTTGTTTAGCGTGACCAGCTTTTGGTTGTTTCGCAAGAGGAATCTGTCACCAGCAGTTGGATCGCTGCGGCGTCGTTTTGATTAGTTGATGCGGTGTCGTTTTGGATGCGTGAAGAGAAAATGCGACGCTTGATGGTTGTCGCTGCTGATTCCGTTGGAAGTAAAAGCTGGTATCAGTTGTAAGACTTCTCCTGTAACGTCTGATTATGTGGAACAGCGGCTGATAGGTATTAGCGCTAGTTGAGAAATCTATTTGACGATATGGATTGATGCAGGAATCTAGTTTCAAGCGGTGGGTACATATCCTATTTTGGTATGTAATTACTCAGCATGACACGTGGAATTTATATCGATTGCATGGGGAATTCTGCAGAAAACAGAGACCTTCTCCTATAAATTAGATTGAATTCAAATCCTTGTACCTTTTGCTAGACATCAGAATTTGATTATGTGAATTTCCCTGGAATCTTTACGACAAGGTCTCAGCTTTGATATTTGAAGCAATCCAAAAACAGAGCTGAACAAGGTATATTTTGACATGAGAGTCAGGGACTTGAATACTCGAGAATGATAAATCTTGAGTTATCCCGCCAAATCACATACTTTATAATTGTTGTTCTTGATGTAGAACTTGAAGTTATGTTTGTCGATCCATCACATGTAGTGGATCTCTATTTTATATGATATTATATGATACGAAGAGAAAGTGAATTGATTCTAATGTCAAGGTCTGAGGTGACCTTGTTTTCGATGTCAGAGTGATTTCGTTAGATGGATATCCATGTCAAGAATCGGATACGAATCTTGAAGGCATCGATTTGAGATGGAATCAATTCTTAGTTTGAGAAACACGATATGTTTATTTCATTTTGAATTGATATGCTGGTTTGACATAAACTGTTTTATGTTATTTCACGTATATGTTGATTATACTGAGATTGTTTCTCATCGGAGTTTATCCGGTTGTTATCTTGTTTTGTATGTGTACATGACAACAGGGGGAATGAGCTGAATTGACTGGACAGGGGTAGTGAGAGCTTACTACCTAGAAGAGGGGCGACAGACAAGAAGAACTAGAGATCTGTTGGTAGTTTAGATTTCGAACAAATAGTGTGAGCCTTTGATGTATTTGCTTTGTATCTAAGCTGGTCAGATCTTGTAACAGTGAACGTAGAGAGTTATAACTTTTATACAGTTGTGCTTTGTGCGATAAATAAACAGCTTTCGATGAATAGACAGTGTAGACTCTGTTTTGTAAATGAACAGCTTTTGAGAAACAGATTTAAAGTAAGCATGTTCATATTTCAGCGAGGGAAATGGGGAAAAATATAGATTTGAAAAAAAAAACAGATTCCATTGTATAAATTCGTCTAGTTTAATTAATCGCCCATAGATTAGATGAGTAATTGTGGGAAGAGATCCTCACAAATACTGTGTTCAAAAATGGGGGATTTCACGCATTACCGGATCATAAGGCAAATGTGACCCAGTAGGCAAATGTGACCCTGTAGGCTCGTTCCACGTTGCAGTTCTCATATCATCAACATCTTCCTCACTATCTGATCCTTCAATTGAATGCTCACTACTGGTGATATTTCGAGCACTGTCCCCAAACACATCATCCTGCTCTTGTATATTTGTAGCATACGTGGTATTTTCTCCATGATACCCTTGAAAAACACTTCATGTTGCTACATTCGACCCCCATACAACATCTTCTTCAGTTGCAGACGTGATATAATGATCCTAATCCAATAACATCATCTAACCGTGTTTTATTTGACCCCCATGCATGCTCCATGTTGCTCCCTGACAATGTCGGTGATCCATGTCGGTCATCATGATATGTAGACGGCCCTGCTTCGTCATCAACAACCATTGTTCTGAAGCCCTGCGTGATGATGGGTATGAACGACCGAGGATCATCACCATGTGCCACGTCGTCATTAACCGGCAGTGTCTCGACATACAGATAAAGGCAGCCTAATGTTGGCAGATCAAGCGTAAATTGTAGACTATCATCATCTGTTATGTGCACGTGTTCTTCAATGTAGCTAGCCATCATATTGTAAGAATATTTCGTTGACGGTTTACATAGACATGTGCATTTTATATTAATTCCATTTTTTGTAAAAAAATGAGAGCTAAGACAGTCAAGATTATTTTACATCACTAGGATATCAGCGATTGCGAATTTAGGCCTAGGGTTGTGCAAAAGCATAAATTTTAGAAGGATAATAGTTAACAATTAATACGATAAAAAGTGGTAAAAAAAATAAAAGAAAGCAAAAGAATCTCACTTTCGGAGGCCACAATCGATTATTGACAATTTGACATGCCAACTAAATCACATAACATACAACATCCTTTTATAATAAATAAATATTGAGCTTATTCATCCCTTTCATTTAAATCAAATCAGTAAAATTATCTGCATAGTTTGTAAAAGGATTTTTACATTTACCTACTCTGTATTTGTCACTTACATATCAACAACAAAAATCATAATATACAAAGCTGTATGTGCCAGACTCATTAAATACAAGAATTGAACGCAGACAACTCATTTTCAATTCTATACACGCATACACAACCAATTAAGACAGTTTAAAGTCAACTTTTCAAAATTTACTCATATCTTCCACTACGATAAACATAAGAATAATTTTATACATAGAGCATATATAAATAAACAAAATAAAACGTAAATAATATTTCGAAAATTTATCACTCGTCGTACCAATCTACATTAGCAACGCAGAAAAATAATATGCCAAAATCATCAAATAAATCACATCTAAATAATTATTGGACCCTCTTTCTCCATAATGTTATTCTTTTGTCTATATACATATTAGTATGATTTGATATATACCAAATATTAGTGCAAAATTACATATACGTGTTGTAAAAGTTTTTATTTGAATAATGTCTTTCGATTTAGCATAATCGGACAATTAAATTAAATGCTCACGACATTTTTGGGTTAAAAAAGGAAATAAATCTGCATAAAGCAGAAAATTTTCGAAGTTTCGCTTTTAATTTTGAAATCAATGGATTACACCATTCCTTAAAATTTAAGTGAAATAAAGTTTTCATGTTACAATAACTAGTTTTCGCTTTTATTTTTTTAATCTAGATTCGCCCTCGCCCCCATATGAAAACCTAAAAGAGGACGTGGACTCATATGACACATGTGCATGAAAGTAAGATCATTTTTAAACCTTATATTTGTAAAATTCTGGCGTAAAGATATCTGCAAATGGAAAATATGTCGACTTTTTTTTAAGGGGTGGGAGTGTTATTGGATTTTGAACTCGTGACCTCCTCAGTGTGGGGATTGTGATACCAGTAGACCAAATGGTCGGCGACAATATATCGACATTTAAGATCACATGGTTTGAAATATTTTCTTTGTATCACTGATATTTTACAAACATAATAATGCAGTTTGCGATTCTTTATTCAGTCTCATATGCAACTCGCGTGGATACGTCAGCAAATAAAGGTTCTTTTTTGTATTATCGTGTAAATGAAGGTTTTTCTAAAAGTATAAAGTTTAAAAAGTTATATATATAGGTTTGGCCACGACCAAATTAATTTAGTGCAATATATGTATTAGTGAATGAGTAGGGGTATAGATTCCTGATGAGTGGAGGCCAAAAATCCAACTTAAATATTATTTGTTTCTTTGCCAAAGATGACGGAAAGCGAAGGAAATAAATGGACGCATATGCTCCTTGTCTGCTTATATGCCTCGCCTTTAAAGCAATGCCACTCATATTCTACTGTCTTATCTCACCACTTATTTTTCAATTACCTTTTTAACCACATTATAATTTTATATTTAATTTATGGATTTTGCTGTCACTTGCCCTGTATTTTGCACTCATCTCCACTGTCCGGCGTAGAATTTATGACGCGCAATGGAGATGAATATCAATTAATTTATTGAGGGGATGTGAATGTAAGTAACTATTTCATTTATGAAATTTAAAGATAACTTTGTCGTTTTATGTCCAAAATTTTTATTTTATTGAGTTTGAATCTCTTTAAAAAAATTCCCATTTTTTTAGTCTATATTTTACCAATATTACTCTTACGTGAAACTCACAACTTATCCCAGTTGCAAATAAATAGTTTTAAAATTGTTGGACGTAATTGTTTGAATGCACACCGTGAATCATCGATGATACTCAGCATTATTTTTTTAAAACGATATTGTCTCGTATAGGTGCTTACGGTATTGACCATCGTTTCCCAAGATATAACAACAAACTTCTCGTAATATGAGCACACCAAATTACGAGAACAACAAACTTTTAAATGCTTTTCGGATTTGGTCTTAATGGAGAATATGAGAGTGAAAGAGACGGGAATGCTACTAGTTCTACATGTTGTTTCAGACTTTGGGGGATCCTATTTATAGAGTTTGAAGAGTCAGAGAGACTTTTGGTGAATAGCCATGACTCTTCGGAAAGGTTTAATCGTAGTCATTGGATCTACATCCAAATGTCCAGATTGTGTCTACTGAAAGATCATTGTCTTTCCTTCTGCAACCTTATTGATTGGACAGATCGCATCCATCCATTCAAGATCAGATAGTCGAGATTGCATGGTTTCACCAATGACCTGAATCATGTTCTTTCACAGTCCATCTTATGTGATTAACAATTTAGATCACATCGTTTTGAGATTCATCATACCCCTTCGATTTACATCCGATCAAATGGTTATAACCGTCCGCCAAGCCACTACCCAGTCATCCACCTAATCAACCACTATAGCGACATCTCGAGACGGATGGTACGTGTGAAGTGCAAAGTGCGCCTCAAAGCGCCCATTTCGACAGTGCAAAGTACACGTGCTCCGGCTCCGGCTTGAAACCAGGTGCGGGCGCAGGTGCGTGCGTGTGAGGGTGCGGGTCTCGGGCTCATAGGTGCTTCGCACCAACTCGCCCTCAAGGAACCTTCTAGGTCTACCACAACTTGTATTGATTGTTTACACATAATACGGAGTTGGATATAAGAAAGATTTGATTAGGCACTTTTCACAATGTGGGACAACCCACATTGTTTCTATAATTGGACCTTAGTGATTGTCTTATTTCGCATTAACTTATGATCGGTTTTGAGCAAATTAATATTCAAAAGTATCTTCTCGAATGTAGATTTAAATTTTGAGTTTCGTTGGACGATTATCAGAAGGTTATATTTATTCCTTCGATGAAATTGGGCCTTGCCATTTTCCAACATTTTGCACTCATCTCCGCTGTCCGCATAGAAATTATAACACGTAATGGAGATAAATATCTATTAATTCATTGAGGGGATGTGAATGTAATTAACTATTTAATTCATGAAATTTGAAGATAATTTTTTCGTTTTATGTCCAAAATTTTTATTATTGGGTTTGAATCTCTTTTAAAAAATTTCCCATTTGTTAAAGTCTATGTTTTACCAATCTTCTCTTACGTGAAACTCGCAACTTATCCCAGTTGCGAATAAATAATTTTTTTGAAAAGAAAAAAGATGCCGAAAGAAACAAGACCAAATGTTGTGGAAAGTATGTTAAGTTCTTTTTAATTTTAATATTAAGTTTGTCCAATATAAATACAAGCTTACACCGGACAACCCCAACATGCACTTCTTTTTATTATGCGATACCGATTGCACCAGAGGTGCATCAGAATGGATAAAATTTTCATGTTTAACTAAAATAAAAAATGATTTTTATGTAAAACTAAAAATTTTCCCAGCTAAATTTAACAAGTTTCTATTCGCACTGCAAAAAATATTTTACAAGCGGTTTTATTAAAAGCAATTGCAAAGCCGACCTTGAAAATCGAATGATAGAATCGGTTCAGACTAAATCATTTCTATTGCTTTACCTTTGGGGAGTGATCTTAGTACTCCTTTGAATGGTTTTGACATTCGATAGGATATAATTAAGACATATTTTTGAATGGGTGAATAAACTCATTTAAAAATTTATCATTTATAATGTTTGAAACAGAACATGTGAGAACTGTAATTAGCCGACATGATTAACGACCTTAGCAGTCCAGATTAGTGGTTACCTAATCGAGGTTATTTCAGCTTAGAGAGTATCGGCTGAGGTAGATAAGCTTGTGGATCAGCTCGGACGCAAGCTGATCCCATGGTTCGTGCTAAGCTGATAGTGGAAGCTACCTTGGGCTTCAGTTTAGAACAACACGGGTGCGAGCTGTTTGAGTGGCCTGTGCTGATCTTAGAGGTGTAGGATGATTGGTGTTTCCTGGAGAATTGTTCCAGTTTGGAGTGCGCTCGACGTAGAGAAGGAGAGGTTTATCTTAGAAGCTTGCTGTGTAGTTATGCGAGCTGATTGTGTTGGACCAGATCGGATGCAAGCTGACATATAAGCCCTGTGAGTGTTTAGCCGTGCTGGGCATGTGAGACCTGTGTTTTTTCAATCAGGTGTTGGTCGGATTTGGACCAGCCGTTGGTCGATGTGCTTGGAGTAGCCATCGAATTTGCCTAAGTGTTGGCAATTAGCAGTTGGAGATATCAGCAGTAGTAGTAGGAATCAGTCGTTGAGTGATCGCGTCAGCTGTTGGTATTTCAGTCGTTGCGTTTTGGTAGGAAGCAGCAGCAGTACTTCGTTAGATTTCAGTCGTTGGTGTATTAGCGCGTATCCAGCTGTTGCGAGAGACCAGCTGTTGCGAGTGATCAGCTGTTGGTATTTTAGTTACGATGATCAGCAGAGAGCGCTAAGGGACTTTGAAGCGACGACGTTTTGTGAACATGAACCAGCTGTTGGTTTCGTTAGCGTGTTTTGTAGCGGGTAGCGAAACTATGTCGTTTTGATAAGTTGGAACGACAACGTTTTGAGTGGAGCGCTTTTGTACCAGCTGTTGGTTGTGATAGACATCAGCTGTTGAGAGATTTGGTGCGTCGTTTTATTCAGCTGTTGGTAGCGAGGTGACGTGTCTCTCTGCGACGTCGTTTGGTTAAGTTGGTGCGACGCCATTTAGTCTTAGCGTTGTTTGAAAGATTCAGCTGCTGGTTGTTATATCAGCGATAGGTAAAAGCTGATGCGAGATTTCAGCTGCTGGTTGGGAATATTAGTTGTGACGACTGTTTTGTCGGTGGAATCTATTCCTGTTTCTTGCAGCTGTTGAGAAGTGTATTTAATATAGGATTGGGATGTTGTTCTCTATTATTGGTTCCCCGATACTTAGAAATATTTCCTTCGTTTCCAAATCTTGTCGCGATGCCCTAGTTACTGTTCACCGTAACCTTTTCGTCCTATTTTACGGTGGTAGACAACTCCGACGAGAGTGAGAGTGGTAGCGTTGGACTCCTATCGCTAAGGCGCTTCGTTCTATACCTCTTTAGAAGGCTTTGGAGGAGCTGGAAGAGGATCGCAGGATCGGTAAGACATCTCCCTTGTGTAGTTTGCTAGCATAAGCGTTCCCTGCCGTCGTTGGGGTAAGTGAGAATTCTAACTTTAAGCTTTGTTAGAGCTTTTCGTTGAGTTAGGAAGGTAGATAAGCGCTGGTGGAGTTATAGCTCCCAGCTGTTGTTGTTTTATGTTTCGGTCTTTGAGCAGTAGCTTGTGTTGGCTTAGCAGGTGACAGATCTGTGTTGCTCAGACTTCGTTGTAGCAGCTGTGTGTGTGGTAATTGTAGCTCAGGAGCTGGTGAGGTACGGATGTTGAGCTTGTATTACGGCTGGAATTGGCATGGATATTATGTGTTTGTTGTGTATGCATTGCATTGTTGTTCATGTGCTGGTTTAACTGTTGCATTACATACGCATTATCAATTTCATTCAGCTGTTGCAGCCTTGTCCTGTTGTTACTGCTGTTCTGATCTTACCAGGATGCGAGGGCGAGCGGCAATACCGCACTCTCATCTCCCTGCTGGTCTGTTAGCCCTCATGCGCCGAGTGGTTAACTACCACAGTTCATGGGTTGGGCAACAGCAGGTTGAGTTGTTGATGCATCTGGTATTCAGGTGTGGTGTAAAGATGAGCGGGTAATTCCCGTATGCTTGTACACACACCAGTGGCCACCATTCTTCGCAGAATCTGTTGTCAGTTGTTGAATTCTTTGGCTCCTTGTCAGTTGTAGCCTCTGGTGGTTGCATTGTTTCTTCATGCATAGCATCTGCATCTTATCTTTTGCTATTCATTGCTGTTTTATAGTTGCTCTCCGTACTGGGGTTTAATACCGAGGTCCCTCTAGGGCTGTTGTGTTTGTTTCCCTGTCTGTGTTAGAGTAGATGCCCAACTAGCCAACTTGTGGCGTGTGGGTTTTCATTGACTCTTGTACAAACGATCTTTATATATGATATTCGCATTTTCTGAATATGGCATTCTTTACTTCATTATGTGTGTAATGATTTAAAATTTTGTTGAGTAAAGACCTAGAATACACTAAAGCGTATGTTAGATGTGATAGTGGGTATGACGGCTATCATGAAACACATCTAATAGTCGCTGTGTATTCTGAACATGTTCCTAGTCGATTGGGCCGTCAAAATGAGGATAAGGCCGCCCGAGTTTGAGACTAGTATCTGCGATGCGAAGTACCATGTTTCATTGGTAGGGAACATTGTGATGTTCTGAGCATGCAGATAGATAGTGACCTGGTGATCTATCGAACTACCCTC
>KQ995407.1:4361-27717 GCA_001598015.1 Dorcoceras hygrometricum
TTTGTTCGGCTTCTTGAGAGAGAGCACCGTTTCTAAATGATTTGATTTGAAGATAATGATGCATGAGCAACTTATCATCCTATTTATATGATTTAGAATGCCTACTGAAGGGAAACACGTTTAATCGATATGTCCAAAAATCCATGATAAGCGTGCTCTGTTTTTTTCAAAATAAAAATGATGCATATTGAAACCGAACCATTTTAGTTAAAACAAAAGGATTCGATTGGCTTGCTGGAACCACTAGACATCTACTGTTATTGCATTCCTGATATCTGGAATTTAGCTCTTAAATGATAAAAAGCTAAACAATATATAGATAAAATCTGAAACTCGATAGAAACAGAGTTAAATAGAATAGCATCGTAATCCCTCAATCTCAAATCTTTCTAGTTTGTGGCCTCTAAAATATCTGGCATTACAACCTACCCCCCTTAACAAAATTTCGTCCTCGAAATTTCTTACTTAAAAGATCTGGGTAGCTTTTCTACAATTCAAAATCACTTTCCCACATAACTTCTCTTTCAGTGTGATTTACCCACTGCATCTTAATCAAGGGATAGTTCTATTCCTTAACTTACGGTTTTCCCTTAAAAGAATCTTTACTAGAACTTCTTCATAATTTAAATCTAACGCTACTTAAATAGGTTCTTATCTAAGCATCTAATTCTACTATAAGAGACGCATCGCTGAAATGAAATCAGACGCACCAAAATGGAACAGTATTTGGAAACGAAACAAATTTCTACTGTTCATGAGTATTGCTGAAAGAAACCAGCTGGGATAAATAGGAACCAGCTGCAAGGTCTTTTACTAACAACAAACGTATTAATTAAAACGATGCCGTTGCGAAATAATATGAATAGTACAACTGTTGGATACAATCGATATAATGCAACTGCTGGAAATGGACTGTGCAGCTGCTGGTCATAACAATGCAATTCAATTGCTGAAAAATGAACTTTGGTGCTGCAACATCAAACGACAGCTACGCTATCAGCTATTGTCTATCAAACTAGACTTTATACTGATTCGACTAACAACTACCGATTACATAGCGTCAAGTTCCGATATCACCATTCACCGGAAGATGAACAATCCTAAACATACGGGAAATAAAACTCGAACTTAAAGGGATCTAAACACAGTACTCTAATTCTATTTCTTCTAAGTTAGATATCAATTTCTTAACAAACCTATCTGATACAAAATACAAGTTGACCAGAATCGAACAATGCTACAAGTATAACACACTCTCTGACCAAAAAGACACTGACCTGAATGGTTTTTCTTACAGGTTGGACATAGAGGCCTAGTTCCTGAATTAGGAACAGTAGAGATAGGCTGAACAACTAAGGGTTCTTTTTCTTGAGAGTCCTGCTGGTTATTGTTTGGTTTCTTATTTTGCCTACGGTCCTTCTGCTGAAAAGCTTGTCTTTTTAATTGTCTCTCTTCTTCTATTATTTTCCAGTCTTGTTCTGCCCGTAGAGCCTTATTCACGGCTGATCTATAATCTACGGGTTCTGCTAATCTAACATCATGTCTAATCATCGGTTTCAACCCATCAACAAAATGTTCTAGCTTCATATCTGCATTTGTCCCAATTAAAGGAACAAAATAACACCTCTCTCAAACTTACGGATATAATCTCGCATAGACATATCTCCTTGCTTAAGAGTTAAAAACTCACTACGCAACTGCTGTCTTACATCTGCTGTAAAGTATTGTTCATAAAATACTCTCTTAAACTCTTCCCAAGTAAGAATTTCCAAGTCTACTGTTAACTTGGCTCCTTCCCACCATATCATGGCATCTCCTCTCAGCATGTAAATCGCACACCGAGGTCTTTCTTGTTCAGTCAGTTGCAAATAATCAAAAATCACCTCTATGGATTTAATCCAACTCTCTGCTATAAGGGGATCAGTTGTACCAGAAAATTCCTGAGGTCTCTGTCTTCTAAACCTCTCCTGTGGATCTTCACGACTAACTATTCTTCCTGAGGTTTGACCATTCTCATTATTGTTTTGGTTAACTAAGCGCTCTAACAGTTGAGCCATGGTATTGAGGACAGGGTTCATTCCATCAGACTCACTATCTGCTTCTGTAAACTTCCTCTTCCTCTTCCTCTTCTTGACATATCTGTAAGGGTAGCCCAAATCCACCACAATTCTATATGAGAGATTACTTTATGCTAAAACATGAATTAAAACTCACAAATTTTAGAACGGACTGGAGAGATCTGATCAGACTGGAAGTGTGTTTATCTCAAGGACCATGCTCTGATACCAACTGTAACGACCAGACTTTTCTCAAAGGAAATTTAGAAATTTAGGGGTTCGAATTGAAAGGCCCAAAAATTTCAATCTTAATAAACATAAAAGTCGTTACTAAATTATGGACTAAATTGCAATAAACACAATTCATTACTGCTGAAATGCGGAACAATTGAAACAATGACCTAAGTGGAAGTAAAATCAGCTGCAAGGGTAAACACATTTCATAACAAGTGAAGGAAATCAGCAGGAAGGGTATACAAAACATGGAACTAAATCCTCTGCTGATAAAATAACTCACGCGGAACTGATATACCAGCTGATAAAATACCAGTGAACTTGCATATATTTTACTCCAAAAGTTCATACAGATTTCTACAAAAATGAGGAACCAGAAATCTGCTAACATACAAAACTATAACTAAGTTCTGTACATCAAATCAAAAGTCTGAAAGAAACAACGGAAGATGTACACGATAAACACATCCTCCCTTTCTGATCATCTCCCTCCAGCTCTTACTGCTGATTACCTGCACTCAATGAAAACTAGTGAGCCAAAGGCTCAGCAGGTAAATCTGGAATAGAAAAATCATGCAATAGAAACTGAAACTGGAAGCTGAATACATAACTGAAATCTGCGTACGCTTTGGAATTAACAAGCGTAACATATAATTGAGAATTCTGATAGAAACTGAAAGCATAAAACATAATCAAATTCTGAAAACATTTTCTTTAAACATTCTCTGGAGCTGTGATTAAAATCACACTTGCGCTCTTCTGAAATTATGACAACACTTTAATCATTTTGGTCCAATTCGTTTGATCAAACTCCTGATATCAGTCTCTAGCACTATGGCTCATGGTGAAGGGATATACAGATCCGTCGACCTATACACCTGATCCTTCCTCTGTTGAAAGGGCACACGGTTCGTCAGCCGCGCACTCAACCTTCTTCTGGGGACCCTCTTAGTTGTCATAACTTAAAATATTTTCTAAAACATCGTTCCGCTCTTTCTTTTCTTTCTAAAATCTGTTTTCTTTCTCTCTTGCACGAATTACTGGTTTTTCTTTTGTGTAATGATGTTCTGGAACTGTAAAGGATTTCTCTATAAAGCTTGCGAAGATGAAAACTGAATAAATTAGTTAGTTGAATCTGTCAGATAAGTCGAATACAATCTTTGAAATGATTCGGAATTGAATAAGGAATCAAATTCTGAAAATTCGTTATCTGTTAAAGAAAACGAAGAATGAACAGTACCAGTCGCAAGACTAATACCAGCTGAATGAACAGTACCAGTCGCAACGAATAGGAAACCAGTCGCAAGACAAGAATCCAGTCGCAAGGTCTTTTAAACAAATATAAAGTGAAACGATGTCGTTAGCGCATAAACCAGTCGCTACAACCAGTCGTTACAACCAGTCGCTACAACTAGTCGCTGCAACCAGTCACTACAACCAGTCGCTGCAACCAGTCACTACAACCAGTCAATGCAAACATAATTGAATATATGCTTTCACTGAGTGAGCAAGAAACAGAGTTTACTTGCCTGAATTCTTTAACACAAATCACGGTAGAAATCCAGCAACTCCTAACGCACCGCCTGTTTCCTTTAAACACTTTGAAAGTATTTTGTTCGGCTTCACCGCTTCTAAATGATTTGATTTGAAGACAATGATGCATGAGCAACTTATCATCCTATTTATATGATTTAGAATGCCTACTGAAGGGAAACACGTTTAATCGATATGTCCAAAAATCCATTATAAGCGTGCTCTATTTTTCAAAATAAAAATGATGCATATGGAAACCGAACCATTTTAGTTAAAACAAAAGGATTCGATTGGCTTGCTGGAACCACTAGACATCTACTGTTATTGCATTCTATAATCTTGAATTTAGCTCTTAAATGATAAAAAGCTAAACAATATATAGATAAAATCTGAAACTCGATAGAAACAGAGTTAAATAGAATAGCATCGTAATCCCTCAATCTCAAATCTTTCTAGTTTGTGGCCTCTAAAATATCTGGGCATTACAAATAGTTAGTAAATTGAGTTAAGGTCACGTGGGTCCAAACGAGGAGTGATTTGGTCAAGGAATGAATTAGTTACGAATTTTATGTTCAGCACGTGTCCAGACTTATCGTTTGTGCGCGACAGTAGAGTTTTTGGGGTCGGGTAAGTCGCTCTATGAAGTATGTGTGGTCAAGGTTGATTTCAGGAGATAACCTATTGAGTTAGGGTCACATAGGTCCAAACGGGGAGCGATTTGGTCAAGGAACAAATTAGTTATAAGTTTTATTGCTAGCACGTGTCCTGGTTGCAGTCTGCGCGCGAGCAGTGTCATTACGAGCATCGGGTTGGTCACGTCTTGAATTTCTTTTGAGTCTTGTTTGTTCCAATGACTAGTATATTGAGTTAGGGTTACGTGGATTGAAAATGGAATGATTTGGTTAAGAATTGGATTTTTAATGAGTTTTACCGTTTTTTCGCTTGAAGTGAGCCTCGTCGGGTCATTTTTGTGAAAATTGAGATTTCGAGTCTTAGGTGATGCCAAAGTTCGTGGATGACTTTATTTGGTGTTTTAAGAATTTTTAAGATGTTTCCAGCATTTTTAGAATTTATTTGATTTATGGGATTTTTGGTCAATGTGACTTTTATTTTGTCAAATTTTAATGTTTGATTCTAAAGTGAAGGACTAAGTATTTTATAAATTTTTAAATTTAATTTTAAAGTTTAATGTGTCAAGTCATGTTAGGGCTAAGTTTCATTTTAAGGTTAAGTCTATGCTTTTGGGCTTAGAATTAGTGGGCCAGTCACCTGAACCAGTCATTGACCGGAGGAGAAAATGTAGAAGCCCGTGAGTATATATTTAATTATGTATGTAGTATTTTATGTATATGATAATGCTTTAAATCAAAGAATTAAATATATATTGACGGGCTAAGCCTTTTAAATTGTATGTTTTATAAATGCGTGCATCATGAATGTTTTATAAAATGTTAAGGCATGAAAGAAAAGTAAAATATATTTGAGGGATTGAAGTGATTTGTGGCAAGTTTACGATGAGCGGAATCGGGATGTCGAGCCCAATGAACCTCTGTTCATGTTATTGCGTGAGGTGATAACCTTTGTCGGATCTGATAGCAAAGCCATGATCTTAAGATCATCCCAGGGGAGATGATGTTGCCATCAGGCTTATATTTGTCTGTAAGTTCCAGAACCTTGATCAAGGGCTCTGTGTCCTCAGAGTCAGTCATCGTTGCAACACTCTTCGCCAGGCTCAAATCCTCAGTAGCCACTGGCTCAATCTCCTTGTCCTTCTCAGCTGCTGCAGGCTCAATTATCTTACTTGGTTGCTTAGACCCAGACATGTCGTCATCCTCCCCAGATCTCAAAGGCTCTTTAAGAAACTGTTTCGGTGCAGTAAAAGATGCCATTTTCCTAGCAATTTCATTTTCAGCTCCATCAAGATTATCATCCTCATCATTGACAGCAATCGACTGCTCTAATTCAATCTCAACAGATCTCGTTATCCCTGGTTCCACAAAATCTGTTTCCATCTGCGCTGTCTCTATAAGCGCTTGAACAATAATCTAATCGACGTCATCAACAACATCCACCACATCTGGTTCTTTCTCACCATCAGATCCTGTTGGCAATACCAATTTTCTTTTTGGTGCACGGTGTCGTTGAGATTTAGGAGTTGAGACTGGAATAGTAGATAAAGGTTCCACATCTTGAACCACGGGAACCATCGTCAAGCCCTTTTCTGTGGGAGCAGCTCTCCCAGCAGTAGTCCTCCTCTTCTTAGCGACATGCTCACCAACAGCAGGAGCTGGTCTCCTCTTTGATGCAGCCTTCGTCTTCACAACTGGCTCATCTCCCGCTGGCTCATCTACATCAACTGTGATATTTTTTTTTGGCAACATACGTCCCCACAGTCTTTGCCGTAAGAATCTTCAGAGGTGGGAAATCCTTCGATTCCCCCAACTCCAGATCCGGTGCACCCTTCAACAAAATGCAAATCTACACCGCATATCCTCTGGCTTGCTTCGTCGCTGGAGTCACCATATCCTTGAAAATATTAAACAACAATCTGCCCCAGTTAACCTTGACTCCACCTTGAATGGCAGACATCATCAGGAATCTCTCATGGGTGACAACATCGAAGGAATCGGCCTTCACAGTCACTGTTTTAGCCAAAATGTCATTCAGCAGACGGTACTCAAACTTCATTTCCCGCTTTTTGCAGGAGGTGTTCAGCTGTTTACCATCATAAGAAAATGCAGTCCTCGCATCAAACACCAAGTCTTTTGGGACATCACTCATATCAGTCAATCCCTCCGTCGAGAGCTCAAACGTTCCAGCAAACACTTCCTCAGTAACCTCAACGGACTTTCCATGAACTGTACTAACCACTTTGTCATCCTGCACAGAAGCATTCTGAAAGAACTCCACCAACGCAGCTTCATAAATCGCTGAAGAACATTCTAAGAATCCTTTGAGTCCAGAAGACACTAGGGCCTTAAACATCTTAACCATGCCTTCGTTGTCCATCCCAAAAACAGAGTCGAAGTAGATCTGTCTAGCATTGTTGATCAAAGCAGAGGCCCTTGCTGATAGATAGATTGAACTGAGAAAATTTCCGAAGGTAATCTGCAAATAAGAAAGCAATGGAAGCAAGAGATTTTGATAGCAAAATTTCGCAAGGTAAAGGGTTAGGGGTAAACAAAACGATATATATATATATAAGGAAGAGAATATGAAATGACATGCGTTTAATGTTTACCAAGTCTGAAAATCCCCACTGTTCCCCCTGAACAGTAGATTAGATCTGAAGTAAACGAAAGCTGTTCAACCTGCAATTGTTAGCACAGAGATGAATCAAGGCAGTTCTAAGAGACCAAGAATATTTCGAAAATACGAAAACTTAGCGTCTGGTAGGGTTTTCGTGAATATATCAGCAACTTGCTGATCTGTTGGCACATATTCCAGCCGGACGTCCTTCTTGAGCACGTGATCTCTTATGAGTGTGCCTGATGTCGATATGCTTTGTTCTAGAGTGAAGCACTAGGTTCTGAGTGATTGCGATGGCACTGATGTTGTCACAGAGAATAGGCGCTTCAGAAGCATCAATGCCGTAGTCCTTGAGCTGGTGTTGAATCCATAAGATCTGAGCACAGCAGCTTCCAGCCGCTAGATATTCTGCTTCAGCTGTGGACGTTGCAATTGAAGTCTGCTTTTTACTAAACCAGGAAATCAATCGATATCCTAAGAATTGACAAGTCCCACTTGTGCGTCGCCGATCAATCCTGTATCCTGCGTAATCTACATCACTATAACCTATTAGTTGAAAGCTGGAGTCTTTGGGATACCAAAGACCCACATTGGAAGTTCCTTTTAAATACTTAAGAATTCGCTTTACAGTTATGTAATGCGATTGTTTAGGCTCTGCTTGAAATCTAGCATACATACAGACAACAAACATGATGTCTGGTCTGCTAGCAGTTATGTATAGCAAAGAGCCAATTATCCTGCGATACAAAGATACCTCTATGGCAGTTCCAGCTTCATCTTTATCTAACTTGATAGAAGCACTTATCGGGGTCACAGATGCTGAGCAGTTGTCCATGCCAAATTTCTTCAGCAGTTCTTTCGTGTATTTTGCTTGATTAATGGAGATTCCATTGTCAAGCCGTCTCACTTGTAATCCCAAAAAGAAAGTCAGCTCACCCATCATACTCATCTCAAACTTGTCCTGCATCAACTTAGAAAATTTCTAGCATAGCTTGGGGTTAGTTGACCCAAATATAATATCATCTACATAAATTTGTACTAACAGGACATGATCAGATTTGACAAATTTAAATAATGTCTTATCTACGGTGCCTATTGTGAAATCATGCTTGATAAGAAAATTTGAAAGTGTATCATACCAAGATCTAGGTGCTTGCTTCAACCCATATAGAGCTTTATCCAGTTTGTAAACGTGATCAGGATATGTATGATTTATGAAGCCAGGAGATTGTGCAACATACACTTCCTCTGTTAAGATGCCATTTAGAAAGACACTCTTCACATCCATTTGAAAGACCTTGAAGTATTTATATGCAGCATATGCAAGAAACATGCGGATGGCTTCTAATCTGGCTACTGGTGCAAAAGTCTCATCAAAGTCTATGCCTTCCATCTTATAAATGCTTGTGCTACCAGTCTAGCTTTATTTCTAGTTACTACGCCATCTTCATTCAGCTTGTTCCTAAAGACCCATTTAGTTCCTATTACAGAATGATTAGTAGGTCTAGGGACTAATTGTCATACATTATTTCTTTTAAATTGACTAAGTTCTTCTTGCATTGCTTCTATCCAGATCGGGTTAGCTAAGGCTTCTTCTATCATCTTTGGTTCTATATGTGATATGAATGCTAAATCAAAGTGATCATGCATGAGTTGGCTTCGTGTGCGAACAGGAGAGTGAATGTTACCTATGATCTGCTCGGGTGGAAGATTTCTATTCACCTAAGATCAAATCCGATTGGATTTGCTCCTTGTTCAGTTTGGATGTTCAATTGGTTGGCTTGATCTGGATTGTCTGTCACCAATTGATAAGGGCTTTGATGTTCCAGATTTGGATCAGATACCAATTGATAATTTGCGTTGACAGCTTGGGCATCTGGACCTGATCTGGATACCAATTGATTTACTGCAGGATCTGCTTGTGTATTCACTTGAGCAGTAGTTGGTCCAACATCCACAACTGGCACACTAGATGAGCTATGTTCCTGCACAGGGTCAACGTTAGTCAAATCAATGACTGCTGGGTTACCTTCTAGATCTACTTGTGCGTTATCTTGTTGTGTGTCCAGATCTGGTTGGGGATCAGCTGAATGTCTTTGTTGTGGCACATCGTCATCTGATTCATCAAGACTGGTTGATTCCAGACGTGAACACAACTCATGTAGGCTCACAGCTGAGTTGGATCGAAAGTTGTTTTCGTCAAACACCACATGTGCTGATTCTTCGACCGTCAGACTTTGATTGTTGAACACTCTATAGGCTTTGCTCACAGCTGAATATCCGAGAAATAAACCTGCATCAGATTTGGCATCGAAAGCTGTTAGGTGCTTTTTACCGTTATTATGAATGAAACATCTGCTGGTATATTGTTAATACTGCTAAAAAATTAAACCCATGAAACATTTTTTGTTTGTGCCACAGATGGGAGCTTAGTACTTCTGAGACTCTAGCTTCCTAATCCATCCATTCGATTTTTGGCGGGTAGTCATTATTTGTTCTAGGAGTTATAGAGCTAACCATTATAATGTACACCTATTTGTACAATCTTGCCAAGAAAAGCATCGGCACGGAACTATATTTACCTTGGGCCGGATGGTATGCAAATTTGTTCATCTTTTGAGTTCGAGTTGAACAAAAAGTGCTTTATTTCTAATTATCAGTGCGCCATTTCGTAATTTTTACAGGTTCTGTGTCTGGACAGCATTGATATTCTTTCTTCTAGCCATATTCAATGCAAGTATTATCATAAATCGATTTACCAGAGTGGGGGGGGGGGAGCACTTTGGCATGTAGATCAGTATTTTTTTTTCAAGAGGACATCAAGTTTCCATTTCTCTCCTTGTACAATAATGCTGGCATAACAATAAAAGCGGCTTGATTACGTTGGGGAGTGAATTTTCAGATCCCAAAAGGAGAAAATGAAACTGAAGAGAAGTGAAAATTTCAGTGGCTCTACTGTAATGATTTACTCTCAATTATTTTTTTTGTTTGCTAATCACTGCATTAAGAAGCAGAAAATTTCGGTCCTGGTGTTATGGCACATGTCTATAAGATCATCCAAGCAATGAATTCGCTGGACGAATAAAATTATAAATCGATTTTTGCTCAATATAAAACAGGATGGATTTGAAGTTTCATTTCCGATTATGTGGTTTGGCTATGGGTTGTGTTGTGGTACCTACTGTTACATTGATGATTCTCTGAGTTGCTTGGTCTCGTTGTGCATGCAGCACAACTGAGCTTGTTGGTGCCTTGCACGGGGCTATGTGCATACAACAAAGGCATTGGTGGAGTTGGCTATGGCTGGAACCCGGTTGCACTAGTTATTTGGAAGGAATAACCAGTTCATGGAATGTGTACGGCTTGTCATGTGGTCCTGGTGCTTAGCACTAAGTTATGCGGGGTAACTTAGACACATTTGGGTTGGCTAAAGGCATGGATGACTAGCACAGTTGGGTTTATGTGCTGGGACAAGTGCATTAAATTCTATGTTGGGTGTGGGAGGCATTGAACTTGGTTGCTTCATGGTGCTACTTAGTTGTTGGCTAAGATTTGGATAAGACAGAACGATTATGGGCTGTTATCAGACTCTGTGGGTGGTTTGGACGCTTGGAAGCCTGGTCTGAAGTACTTGGACTTGTGGGTCGTTATCTCGATGTCATCTGGCATCAATTATAAGCTTGTCTTATCTGATTGTATATATACTCTTTGCTATGATTTAAACAAAACATTAATCACGAGTGT
This sequence comes from Dorcoceras hygrometricum, assembly GCA_001598015.1. Classification (NCBI taxonomy): domain Eukaryota; kingdom Viridiplantae; phylum Streptophyta; class Magnoliopsida; order Lamiales; family Gesneriaceae; genus Dorcoceras; species Dorcoceras hygrometricum. The sequence continues at coordinate 15,179 of KQ995407.1, forward strand.
GGGCCTTTTGTGTGCAAACCATTGGTGTCCTTAGTAATCTCTTTTATGTTAGTCGATTCAAAGGTTGGAAGTTTGTCTGTAAATCATTGTGCAATTTACTTTACACAAGTGTGACTTGGTTTGTGGGCTCGGGGGAAGAAATATCAATGTAAATCAAACACCATAAACATAAGTATGGCTAATTGAATCAGTGCGTAATTAAAGCCACACAATGTTAGGAAACGATCAGATCTCACTCTAACAAATCGAAGGGACGTGAGATCTGATCAGACAAAATTGAGGTGCAATACCTCAGTGTCCTTGAACATATATGAGCACCGAGAACAGATCTGAATTGGCATTAAAATACCAAGCGGAAGTATCCAGAACTGAACTATAATTTTAAAACGAAGCTAAACAGATTTTAAATATGATGCAATGCGTGCATGCGGAAAGCGTAAAGAAATAAATAACTCAGCTCTTGTTTCTGGAAGTTTGGATATAACATCCTACGTCTCCCCTTCTTCCAAATCTGGAAGGCATCCACTAGAATATTTGATCCGCAGACCCAATCAGATTTGGGACTTACCCACTGCCCAAATCTGAACTCCTAGAATCTACACCAGCTCTCAGCTGTGTTCACTCAATCACTTCTTTTATGCCTCAGTGAGAAAGGCTACATACACAGAGTTTAACGTCTTCGTGCCTGGATGGGATCTGGTGTTTGGTTTGTGGTTTTGATTCACTCACTATTCTGTTTCGCACATCTCTCGTATATATATGTGTGAGTGAACCTCTGTGTGCGTGAGATTTTACAGTGAACGCTCAACTCTCGAATATTAAATTTCACACAATAAGGAAATGCTTCAACAAAGCTGATAAGGTTCAGCAGTCGACACTTGCAATTAGCTCCTTCTCCATGGTGGTCGACTGCTTCACCTTTCTGTGTTTCTTCCCATCTATTGAATCGTTGCATATCTTCTCTCTCAAAATCTTTTATGCAGCCATCATCGTCTTCATCACTCCTTATTGTATAAATAGCCTCTGTGCAAATTAATCCGTTGGACACAAATTTCTTCCCGTTGTAAAAGCTTCTGACAAGTTGTACCTTGTGTCCTTTTTCATTAAATGCGTTTGCAGGCTTTTGTCGACTTCTGAATAGGCTTTTGTTGACTTCTGAATAAGCTTTTGTTGACTTCTAAATAAGTCTGATATGTTCACATCTGAATCCAGATCTCTCAGCAATTGACTTCTATGCTCCAGTTAATCTTCATATATGTTGTCAACTGCTTCGCCTTTCTCTTCATAGCTGAACAGACTTATCTTCACATCTGAATCCAGATCTCTCTTCACATCAGATCTCTCTTCGCACTTGATCCAGATTCCTTCTTCACAGCTGATCCAGACTTCTCCTCACATCTGAATCGTTCTTCTGTTCATAGCTGGATTCATATCTTGGTCTGCTACAGTATCAGATCTGATTGAGTTACTGTATCAGATCTGATACATATCATTGCTTCCCAGCTCTCGATGACATCACGGAATCTGAAATCTTCAATTCTCTTATCTTCTGTGAAACTCTCAATGACGTCACAGAATGTGAAATCTTCAATTCTCTTATCTTCTGTCTACGTTGGTAATCCAGCTGTGAACTTTCACTGATAAACACTCGTCTGTCCAGATCTCTCTTGATGTATTTCCAGCTAACATCTGCACACTTAGTAGAAACATTAGAAACACAATAACATTTTTTGTGTAATTCAAAACTCAGATCTGGATCTGTTATCCAGATCCAACACACAAGGTTGAAAATACGAATGCTGTGTTGAAGCCTTATGATAGTTGGTATCAAAGTTAAGGTTATTGTGTGGCTATCGAACTCCTGATGTGCAAAGATGATAGAAGAGTCTAGCACATATTCGATGAATACCTCGTTGTGTGCTCGTATCCTTGAACTCGAAAGAAGGATGCGGGGGTTTGAAGGTATTCTGGGATCCCTTATAGGAAACCAACAGAAACAGTACGCCAACAAGTTGAGGGCTTGTTGCTTGCTGTGGCAATCAATGTTGGTCCTGTTGCAGATCTATCTAGTTTTGTGGACACTCGGATTGTATCGGCTGTGGAGGAAATCAAATCTAAGTTGGATTGATTCAAACTCGAGTTGAATCTGTTGAAGATTATTACGGCAAAGACTGTGGGGACGTATGTTGCCAAAAACAAAAATATCACAGTTGATGTAGATGAGCCAGCGGGAGATGAGCTAGTTGTGACGATACTACTATGGATGTCAGACCAGGTGGGTGGATTTTTTTGTAACCTTTCATACAGGGGTTGACAAATTTGTCTTAAATTTGGAAAGAATTCTGCAATATAGTTGAGACATCCTAAAAATCTTTAAAAGTTGATTTCTATCTTTAATCTGGTCAGGTAATTTTTCAGCGAATTGAATAAATCTATTAATTGATTTGATTAGTCCTTTTGAAATATCATGTCCTAGAAAGCGAACAGAAGTTTGAAATAATTTCATTTTCTTTTGAGATAGGACAAGGCCATTTTTCCGAATTATTTGGAGGAACTGACGTAAGTGTTTGAAATGTTGATCAAGATCATTTGAAAATATCAGTATATCATCTATATAGACAATACTGAAAGTGTTATATGGATTGAAGATCTCATAATTTTTTTAAATTCAGAGGCGCATTTTTGAGTCCAAATGGCATTACGTTCCATTTATAATGGCCAAAAGGAACTGTAAATGCAGTTTTGTATCTATCAGTTTCAGCAATTTGAATTTGCCAAAATCCTGATTTTAAATCAAATTTTGAGAATATTTTTACTGAGTGTAATCGGTTAATTAAATCTCTTTTGTTAGGTATTGGATATCTTATCCATTGTAATACTTTATTGAGAGGTTTGTAATTTATTATTAATCTGGGAACACCTCGTTCAAGTTCTGCTTGTTTTACTACACAAAATGCAGAACAACTCCAAGGTGATTTTGAGGGTCGAATAAGTTTTTTGTTCAACAGATCTTTGATTTCATTATGACAGTGTTGTAGGAATTGCTGATTCATTTGTATGGGTCGGGCTTTGGTAGGTATATTTTTTTCAACAAAATCTTTTTCATATGGGAGTAACACCATATGGCGTTTGTGGAAGCTCATGACAGATCTCTTCAGCAATCTGTTTTTCTAAAGCAATTATATTTTGTTGAATATGGGGTAAAGATAGTTGTTCGTCAATTTTGAGGTAAGAAATTTCTTATTTTAAAGAACTAATGTGTTGTTTTTTGTTGTGTATGAGATTAATTTGTTTAAAAATTGAAGAATTTTGTAATAAAAATATTTAATTTTGTTTGAAAGGCGTTATGAAAGGGAATAGAATGTGTCGACCATGTATTTTGGTGAACACACCCTTGTTATTGACCTGAAAGAGATATATTTGTATAAGGAAGGGAGTCCCGAGAATCATATCATAAGATATGTCACGGACTAGAGTGAAAACATTTTTGAAACAATATACATTGTTACAAATATGAGCTTTGGATAATTTGTATTTTACATCTAGAGGTTTTGAATTGGCAGTGTATAATTGTTCTGTTGCTTGTTGATGCTTTATTAAGAGGGTCAACATTTATTTCATCAACATCAACACGTACAATATTTTGCGAATTAATAAGTAATAATTTTGTTTCCAATTCTATATCTTTTTCACGAAGGAAAAATAAATCTATTTGAAGTTGATTAACCTGTTTTGAGGAGATTTACTTCGGTTTGCAAATCTTTTGTTGTAATTTGTTTAAGGATACTGTGTTGATGATATTTGTTAAATAAAGTACTTAGGCTGAAATGTTCTTTGACTGGGTCTCTTTTTGAACTTGATTCATCAAGGATTAAATCTTTAAGTTTATTGAGATATTGTTTTTGTGTTTTGGGATCTGGAATTTGTTGTACCAGATCAAGTATGGCTTCTTTTTTATCTTTCGAGATGACGCGCAAATGGCAAATGCCTTTTGAAGGCTGCTCATTTTCAGATTCAGATTCATCTTTTGTAGAAGTACTGGTATCACTGGGGATATCATCTATTAATTCATTAATTTTTTGCTTTTGATTTTTCTGTGATTCTTCTTGGGTTTTTTATGAAAATTATTTGACGTGTGAACTGGTTGGTTACAATCCAACATTTTATTGTGTTTGATTTAGTATGAGATTTTCTATGTTTTTTGAATTTTGACTAAACTTCGACGGCCTACACCTGTTGATATTGGTTAGGAAGAAATGAACCAATTCAAAAGTACAAAATACTATGGTCAATCAATAATTGAATGGAATATAGATGGCAAATCCGAATATGAGATTCTAAATACTTTGCAAGAAATGGGCATGGCTTGCGCAGCCTATACGATTAAAGGTTAAAATGAAGAAACAACCACAACATTGATTATTCAAGGCTTCACTGGTCAATTGAGAAACTGGTGGGATAATGCATTACCCTCGACTCAAAATTAAGTATTTTAAATCACACTATCCAAATTGAAGATGATGCTGGTAATATCAATGAACAAAATGATTCTTGTGAATACTTAATCATTACTATCTCAATGTATTTCATTGGAAACCCAAATGAAGAATTTAATTCATCAAAAATAGTTCTAACAAATCTTAAATGCCATCCTTAACTGACTATCGTTGGTACAAGGATGTTTTCCTTACACATGTTCTTCGTCGAGAGGACTATAACATGTCTTTTTGGAAAGAACTTTTCATAATGGGACTACCTCGTCTCTTTGCTGATAGAATTATTCAAAAACTAAAAAGCATGATTGGCACTGAAGACATGCCCTTCGGGGATATGACTTTTGGCCAGTTGTTCGCATTCATAAAAAAGAAAGGATTATCTTTATGTTCTGAACTCAAACTTCAAGCTAAATATAAAACTGATAAAACAACAACTCGCAAAGAGTTGGGCAGCTTATGCTCAATGTTCGGCCTTATGAACATTGACCCCCCTTCCATACGCTGAAAAAAGAAAGAGAAAATTTCAATCATACTCTAAAGCCTCAAAGTTTAGTCAAAAATTCAGAAAACATAGAAAATCTCATACTAAATCAAACACATTAAAATGTTGGAATTGTAACCAACTAGGTCACACGTCAAATAATTGTCTTAAAAAACCCAAGAAGAATCATAGAAAAAACCAAAAGCAAAAAAGTAATGAATTAATAGATGACATCCCCAGTGATATCAGTACTTCTACAAAAGATGAATCTGAATCTGAAAATGAGCAAACTTCAAAAGGCATTTGGCATTTGTGCGTCATCTCAAAAGATAAAAAAGAAGCCATACTTGATCTGGTACAACAAATTCCGGATCCTGAAAAACAAAAACAATATCACAATAAACTTAAAGATTTAATCCTTGATGAATCAAGTTCAAAAAGAGACCCAGTCAAAGAACATTTCAGCCTAAGTACTTTATTTAATGAAATTATTACTAAAACCAAAAGCAAAAAAGTAATGAATTAATAGATGACATCCCCAGTGATATCAGTACTTCTACAAAAGATGAATCTGAATCTGAAAATGAGCAAACTTCAAAAGGCATTTGGCATTTGTGCGTCATCTCAAAAGATAAAAAAGAAGCCATACTTGATCTGGTACAACAAATTCCGGATCCTGAAAAACAAAAACAATATCACAATAAACTTAAAGATTTAATCCTTGATGAATCAAGTTCAAAAAGAGACCCAGTCAAAGAACATTTCAGCCTAAGTACTTTATTTAATGAAATTATTACTTAATTCGCAAAATTATTATCTTTTTCAGCAGATTTCACCACATCAATCACAGTCATGTTCACACTCAAGCTGCTAAATCTGCTCAATTCGTACCTCAATCCTCTGAATTATCCACAGATCTCACCAGGCACGGCTAACCTCAAACCTTCACTCACTGGTCACGACAATTCAGCTGTAAGCCTCCTGGAAGTTCAGATCTGTTAAAACATGTAGTAATTCAGCTCAACACTAAGTCGAATTCACTTAGCACCTACGGCCGAGAAATAAATCCTAGTTCCGCCATACAACTCAGGCTAAACAGTTGAAACATAACTTCAAAACAGAGGAGAACACTTACCCAAAAGTTTACACTAACAGAGGAACGCTCGAGCAAGATTTCACAGAAAGCGTCGAACGAACAGGCTCTTCGAGTTTCCTCAAATCCACGGTTCCAGTCTCCAAATTGGTATCAATCGGTAAGAAACTCAAGAGGAGTTCAGCGCCACCAATATCATTCAAAACAACGGCGGGACACGGCTGAAATCGACGAAAGAGTACTACGGTGCACAGTAGCTATCGAGGGATACGAAGAATGGAGATAAGAAATATCGGGTTCTCAAATAATTCTAAGTGTCGATCAACACTTATCTATATATATATATATATCTCCATACACCAACTGCTGTTCCTATAAATCAGTCGTTGAGAAATGCTACAGTAGAAATCTTACAACAGTAACCAGCTGCAACAACCAGGCGTTGCGTTTGCAAAATAGCATCAAAACGACACCGTTCCAACTAAACAAAACGACGCCGCAGTGATGGTCCCAAAAATAGGATAAAAACAAGTACAGGAGTTCAGAAGGGGGGGGGGGGTTGAATGAACTCCTTCGATTTTTCTATTTCAAATTCTTTTCAAAACGTTTTACACGCGCTGCTTAACTCAAGTCCGAGTTACCAGACTTGAGGTATCTCAGTTAAATGCAAATCTCTCGGCTAACTAAAAAGTGCGGAATGAAGCCGATTAATTTGTGAACAGTAGATAATGAGTAAATGCGTAAAGTAAAGAGTAGGGCTCAGAATTTGTTTTTGGAAGTTCGGATATAAATATCCTACATCTCCCCTTCTTCCTTTTTCAGGAAGGATACACTAGAAGATTTGATGTACACAGTCCTTCTGCAGATACCCGATCACACAAGCCTCACTTGTATGAACTCCTAGTAACTCCACAAACTTCCACGCAGACGCAGCTGCTGGTTTACAACACTTAACAATATTTTCAAACGGCTTTTTAAGGAGCCCGTTTGTTACAGACTCAATCAAATGAATACAACAATGAATACACGTATTTGAGTACTGTAAGAGTCTCTGATTTCTTAAACAATGAAACTCGATTCAATGAATGAACCAGATACTGAAACTCGAAGGTATAACAATGAATATCAACAACTTTTTGTTCTTCGAGTGTTTGAGCTTTTGAAAGATAACTTCAATGTGTGAAAAAAGCTCTAAGAGTATTTTGACAGCGTGACCGCAAGATAATAAGAGTGAAGGATTATTTCTTCATTCCAGCTTCTGCTATTTATAGTCTTCGTTCTCAACGGTCATTCAATTATCCAAAGGAAATAAATCCCGTTTGAATTTCTGTCAAATTTGTACACCGTAATTCCTGCTGCACTAAGAGGCAAGTCGCACAATTTCAGAGCAAATTTGGCGTTGTTCCATATTTGTCTACTTTATATATTAATTCTAGTTTATATATAAAAACATACATTACCCTGGGTTAAAGCAAATACCTTGGGTTAAAATTTTTTTCAGGTAAACGCTCTCTGAGATAGTGTACTATTTACCAAGAATAATACTGATACTGTTCCCTCAATAAATGGCATATGTACGATTCAATCTCCGCCTTTGATTTTCTCTGATATGAACGTTTGAATCGATTCATTGATTTGCACAACAGCTGATGACTTGAGCAATTGAAAGAATACATCGGCTGATTACTTCATTGCCTAAAAATATGCATCGGCTGATCGCTTGAAATATTTCACTTCAAAAAGTATCGGCTGGTCCAAGGTCACTGTAGCTATCTGTTGGTTCCCCTTAGGAGATATACCTGCTGGTTATCACCATCGCAAAAACCATCGACTGAATCATAGCACGAAGGCAAAACGCTGTCGTATCCATTTATCCAAACGACATCGTTTAACTATCGCTAACGTCAAGTACCATCGATTGGTTAATTGAACTACTGTAGCTATCTGCTGATTCTTCTGAGAAAAGGTGTATCTGCTGAAATACCAGCGGGTGAATATACGCAAACACCAACGGCTGAATTTTACCGTTAGTCCAAGACGCCGTCGTTTCATCTTAACCAAACGCTGTCGTTTTACAATCCTTAATGAAACACGCTCTCTCTCAAATGCTTGCGCCTGCTGATTACCCTGGAAGAATTCACCTGCTGATTTCTAACCATCTGCTGATTTCCTCTGAATAAATCAACTGTAGCTTACGACTGATAGTTCCAACTGCTGAATTAATAACCATCGGCTGAAAATACCATCTGCTGAAAATCAATCTGTCAACTGAAAATGTTCTCCTGTTAATTGCAACGGCTGACTTTCCAGTAGCAACTAGTCTTATTTTGTTATCACCAAAACTAATAAATTTTATCCTAACAATTTCCCCCTTTTTGGTGATGACAAAACTTAGCAGCCGAGATAAATAAATATGCAAAGATAAATTGCACACGAACTGCTGGAATGCAAGCTTTCATTAACAAAAAAATTGTACACAAGATTTGTACAAAAATTAACACCAATTCTATCCTAATGTCTTCTTCTTCTCTTTGACCCACTTAATTCCCTTCTTCTTCTTTCTCTATCCCTTTCAGCCTGCAACAGACTTTCACGTCTATCAGTATCCATTACTCTCTCCAAAATGTTTCTCTGTACCATTTCTACTCCTTGTTCAAAGTCTGGTGTTCTACCACCTGCATTGCTAGTGTCTCTGATTTGATCAGCAGGTGGTGGTGGAGGGCGGCTGCTACTCCTTACTTCCCCCTTTTTGTTATCACCACCCCGATTAATATATGCAACAAGCTCGCTTAGTTGGCTGGTAATGATATTCAGGGTCTGCTGTGCTTGAGCACTACACTCCAATAAATCATTTCGAGTAGCCGCCACTTGCTCATCCAGAGAATTGATTCTAGCATTAAGCTCTTGGTGAGACTCCCTAACCACTCTCCGAACATCAACAACATCTAGACCAGTAGTTACAATCTGAGTGCCAAGCTGCTTATGAGATGATTGTAACTCCAACGACAAGAGAGTACGTTGATCATTTTAGTCTCTGCGCAACGCCCCAAGAACCCGATCATGTGCATCGAGACGTGCGATAACTTGCTTCTCAAAGTCGTGGAGGTGCAATAATATTGTATCCTTGTGCTTGGCAGCATCATCTTGTTCACGGATTTCATCTATCGAAACTCGCAACTGGTTCAATGCCTCGCTGATATCTGGACTAGGAGCAGAAGTAGTAGCAGCAGTATCTTGATCAGCAAAATTCATTGAAATGTCGTCTGAAGAAGATTCCGAAGAAGAAGGCTCATCTAACAACTGTAAAACCGGAGCAACGGAAACTGAATTCGGAGAAACCAAAATTGGACTACCCTCTATCTGTACACTGCGTAAAGCTGTTCTTTCCGAAGCAATAGAAGAAACAAAATCACTAACATCCACCGAATTGATTCTGTGAAATAAGCAAAACTGAGTAAAAACTGTACATAGCTGAAACCATATTCGTGAAGTAATTGTTGGCCTCAGAGGTCTAGAGGCTGGTTCCACAACCACGATATCCCGACAAAAATTTCTTGCGCCTACTGGTAGAAGCTTTCCAGTAATAAAGGATTGGGCAAGCTCCATATGAACATCTGCCAAACGCTTCTTGAATGTCTTAAAGAAATCACTCACCGGCGGTAGAGTATCTACATATGACAACTGGCGAGGGACTTCACTCGAAATGATTGGCTGGGGAATTTTCACCCACTGGTCAGCACATGGTTCAATAACCCACGTTCCATTAACCCTCATCATGGTTCGTATCCAGCAGGAGGAGCGAGTATTTGTGTTGGTTCTGGCAATTACAGCACCTCGATCACGTGGGCTACCCTCAAAAATCTGAGAACAACATGTCTTCTTCCATGTAAGACCATGTGCTTGTGCCTCCTTCGTCAATTCTTCCAAAAAAACAGATGAAGGGTGGAAAGCATGTCTATAACTTTAAGATCAGTTGCCGAAAACCCTTCACCAGGAACAAAATTACTCCTCCACGAATCGAGGTATTTCTTCACTAAAAGTTCTCTATATTTCAGTAATATGTACAATTTCCGTTGAATAGCTACTTGGGCTGACTCTGTTTCTCCACAAGACAAAACTTTCTCCTCTTTCTTGGACATTTCCTTGACATTTAAGGTTGCCAGTTTCTTCAAACTAAAAGAATTAAAGAATGGAGTGACGTCGTCAATTACTTGTGCTCTTAATTTGACAAGCAGATCGATATCTGCACAAATCAAATAATAATGCTCCTTGGCTGGATTGCCCTTCACTGGGTCTTTCTCCACCAAAATTTTCTTCCTTTATCATCAGCAGGGATTTTAGGAAGACTGGCCAGATACTGAGTCTTCTCATAAACACCTGGGATCTGGATCTCTTTGCCCATTGTGATCTTAGTAATTTCTATGCCGGCAGAGGGCAATGAAATGTCGAGCGGAATAGATAGCATGATATCCTCCAAAGACATAGCCTCATTGGCATCAATCAATCCATCAACTTGCTTATCCTCCCTCATTTCTACATCTTCATCAGTGTCACTGGGTGTGACAACTGGGCTATCATTTCGGAGCATTTCATAAAAAGCCCTATCGAACCAGGTTTCTGCCCTATCACTTTGTTTATCATCCTTATCATCATAAATTGAATCCAACTTATTTAGAACTTGGTTAATAACGGTGTCTGGATCATCGACAAGTGAGAAATCTTTATCAGCAGCTGCCTCACCAAGTTCAACAGCTGGTTCAACTACCGCTACTGATTCAAAATGTTGTTCGACCACAGGCTCTGTCACTGCTGTTATATCAACTGACTGTAACGGTGCATTCCCAGCGACTGTTCCAAAAACTGGTCTCTCAGCTTCTATCTCTTCATCAGTATCATCAGGAGTGGTAACTTGTCGTTCAGCATCCCATTTGGCAATAAGTTCTTCATGGGAAAGATCAAACCACTGTCTCTCATTAGTTGTACCAGCTGGTTGATCTCTATCAGCAGAGGAATCAACTTCAGCAGCAACTGCCTCTTCACCATCAGCTTCACCAGTGACCTCGGCAGCTGGTGTAGCAACAGTTGGCTCAACCATTTGTATAGGCACGGCCTCCTATGCCACGACCACTATCTCCAAATTAGACTGAGAAGAACCAGATTTTTTCTTCATCGTTCTTTTCTTCTTGACCACTGGTGCTTCAACAGTAACATCAGCTGGTCTCTTCTTAGACGCAGCTGGTTTCCTTGATGCCTTCTTCACTGGTGGGGCATCAGCAGCTTCTTGTGCTCCAGATTTGTCTTTCAGGACAATATATCGGTGAATCGTCCTTTCTGTGAGAATTTTGGATGAAGGAAACTCTGACGATTCGCCTAGTTCCAAGTTTGGAACATTTTCTAGCAGCAAGCTAATCTGGATCGCAAAGCCTTTGGCTTGCCTCGTTCCTTCAGTCACCATCTTTTTAAGAATAGTAAACAATACACTGATCCAATTCACCTTAACTGCACAGACAACTGCTGTCACCATCGCAAACTTTTTCACGGTGATAGCATTGAAAGACCCTGCCTTTACTGAAATAGATTTCGCCATGATATCACAGAGAAGGCGAAAATGGATCTTCATCTAGCTCTTCGTCCCAGAAGTGCGTACTGGCTCACCAGTCAGAGACACAATGCTCTTCGCATCAAAAATCTTATCCTTCGGAACATCAGTCAAATCCGCCAATACCTCAACTGTAAGTTCAAACGTCTCAGCAAACAACTGTTCAGAAATCACCACTGTAACCCCGTGCACAGTGCTCACTACCAATCCATCTCTCACTGTCCCATTTGCAAAGAACTGTAACAGAGCTTCCTCATGAATCACAGCGGAACAACCCAGAAATCCCTGTAGACCAGACGCAATTAGGGCTTGAAACATAGAAACCATTCCTGGGTCGTCCATGGCCAAAACCGATTCAAAATCGACATGCACAGTGTTGCTGTAGAATGAGGAGGCCATTTTTGATAGTAGATGGTCGGAAAGATCGCCTAAAGAAAAATAGTTGCAAGGAAAGAACACACGGAGAATACAAGAATGCTTCGAGAGAAAGATATGCAAGGTAGGGGAAGAGACACAGGTAACTCCGTAATTAAAATAAGGAATGCAAAAAGTTACTGGAGAGAGAAAGTTTCGATGTGACATTTCGCATGGTAACAACACGTGTCAACCATCCGTTAGCGCGTACAATTTTTGAAATGATTTTGAAAATGTTTTCAAAATATTTTACTAGTACAGTGTAAAGTATTTTCCAAAAAGTTTTAATCGAACAAAGTACACAAATAAAATATTCGCACCAATGTTTATAAAGTCACAGCTGGTGCAGTAAATGTAAGAACATTACTGCTAATTTAATATATCGTTGAGGGTGGCAGGAGCTGGTCAAAAATAAGCATCAGCTGTATATATGTAACAACTGAGTGTGTCCAGTCA
>KQ995408.1:28356-39795 GCA_001598015.1 Dorcoceras hygrometricum
GACCCCTAGACTGTCCTCCATGACCCTGAGACGGGGCTGCGGCCTGCTGCGATCCAGCTGACGGACATACCCTAGCGAAATGCCCAAACTGACCACAGATATGGCAAGAGCCCTGAACACCGACACACTGGGTCGAAGGATGCTTGCCACCACAGGGAACGACCCCTAGACTGTCCGCCACGACCCTGAGACGGGGCTGCGGCCAGCTGCGATCCAGCTGACTGACACACCCTAGCGAAATGCCCAAACTGACCACAGATATGGCATGAGCCCTGAACACCGACACACTGGGTCGAAGGATGCTTGCCACCACAATAACCACAAAACTCAGCCCGAGAACCGCTGCTACTCGAGCTACCTGAACCAGAAGAGCCCGAACCAGACTTCTTCTTAAAATGTTGACCGTGGGGTCGGAACCTCTGACGTCCAGACCGCTGTGCCACCTACGGCTGCTGCTGCTGCTGGGGCTGATGGGCTGACTGGGAAGACTGCGAAGACTGCTCTCCCTGAACAGTAGGACGACCACCCTGTGCTACCTGCTGTCTACGAGCGCGACGACTCCTCAAACCCTCCTCAATATCAATAGCATTATCAACTGCTTCAGCATAAGTCTTGGGTTTGCTTGTCAGCACCATCTGATACAGTTCCTCGTTCAAACTCTCAAAGAATCTGGTCCTCTTGGACCTCTCCCGGCCAGAAACATGGGGAACGTACGCCAACAAAGAAGAAAACATCATAGCATACTCCCGAACGGACATCGAGCCCTGCTCCAGATGATCAAACTCCCGCTCACGGGCGTTCACATAAGACTCAGGAACATACTCCTGCCTAAAGGTCTCGCAAAAGCTGTCCCAAATAATCCCAACGCCGGTCTCCAGTAAAGTACTAGAAGCACCTCGCCACCAGCGCTCTGCACCCTTCCTCAACTGGAGGGTCACCAAACTCAACCGAAGCTCGTTGTCATACTGGACACGATCGAATAGACCAGTGATGTTCCGAAGCCACGAATCTGCGTCCTCACTCGACTCATCACCATTGAAGACCTGAGGGTTCATCCTCTGAAACCTCGCTATCACAACGTCCATCCTCTCTACAGGGGTAGGCAAGTCACCAACTTCCTCCTCCTCATCATGTCTGCTACGAGTACGACTAGGAGCACTACGCCGATCCTCGTTATATCCTGTCGATTCCTCAAACTGCCCCTACCTCTACCACGACGTCAAGGTGGCATCTACAAACACTCAACAGGATAAGAACACAGAACGAGAACAACATAGATATCACAACAATATGCATCACATAATCACATAGGTCAAGCACATGCAACACACGACACTGTGCCTAGACTCAAATGTGATCAAAGAAATCGAGCTTATCCCAGCTTAAGCTCTGATACCAAAAATGTCAGGTCTCATGCTCACAACAGAGTAAAATCACATAACACAAGCGGAAGCTACTAAAAAGCGGGTAAAATTTTTTGCTTTTGGCATGACGGTTTAAAACAATATAATTTAAAATACGACAATACTCAAAATAGATATTTCAGTTTACAAAACTGACCAAATAAAGGCTACAACACAATAAGGCAGCACAGAAAATTGTATTCCCTCGCTATCAGCCAGCTATAATAAAATAAGCATCACCCCGGGACATCCCACCCGCGGTGATACCAGTGCATATAAATAATATACATAACTGGGACACTCTAACCACCTCCTGGGGTACCTCCAGCTGGGTTAAATCCACGATCAGCTGTAAAACCTGGATTCCCTGAAAACAAAACAGACAACAAAACAACCAAGCCCCAGAGGGACATGGGGTCAAACCCCAGTACGGAGAGCAACTACAAAACAGCAGTAAACAGCAAGAATAAAATGCAGATGCTATGCATGAGACCAGGGACAACAGCCGAAGGCTACAACCAAGGAAGGGAGCCAAATAGGGGCTAACAAATCCCAGCAGGGAGATGAGAGTGCGGAATCACCGCTCGCCCTCACATCCTGGTAAGAAAACAGAGCAACAACAACAAATCAATGGCTGCAATATCTGAAATGAGATGATAATGCGTGTATGCAAAAACTAGCATAACTCATATGCAAAACAGCAATCACAACAGTAACATACACAACCATCTCACGATATCAGCAACTACAATTCACTAAAGCCATAAACCTGCTGATTCACAAGCTCCAAATCCGTACCTTAATTCTGAGCACAATTACCACAACAACGGACCCGAGAGATCTGGTTGAAACCTGCTAAACACACAACGCACAGATCTTAAATGCTACACAGAAGGTCACGGTAATTCACAGTAACTTACGGCTGGGAGTTACACACTACAACCAGCAATTACTCTATCATTATACTCAACAGGAAGCTCAATAACCAAGCTCTAAGGTAAGTTCTTATCGCTAATTCAAAAAGCTACCTGAATAGCGAACACACGGCCGAAGTAAACAACTTTGTGATCTTAATACCAGCTAACCACAGCCTCCAAGAATTGTATAGAATGAAAGAGCTTCACGAGAGGAGTCCAGCGCTACCTCAAACGTACTAAGCAGTGACCGGAAATGACGGGAATTGCCGGAGAAATGTTACGGTGAACAGTGTTCTAGGGTTCGAAGCAACGAACAACAATCGGGAGAATATATCGCTAAGTATGGAATCTGCTAATCAAATCAAAGACCAAGTCTTCTCATATATATACACTTCTCACCAACTAACAGCAGCAAGAACAACTCCACCGACAAAACCAGTCGACAATGCTGAGAACCCAACCAGCAGGCATTGCTGTTAACACAACCAGCAATCGCAAAATAAACCAGCAGCTGAATCCTTCGAACAACGCTAAAAAAAACGGTGTCGCATCAACTTAACCAAAGGACGTCGCATAGCACACGTCATCATATCTGTCGACAGCTGCTCACCTAAACCAGCAACTGGATAGAATAACGCAACAGATTCCTCAACAGTAAACGTATAACACGACCACCAGTTGATACCCAAAACGCTGCGTTTCAACTAAATAAAACGGCGTCGCTCAGAACTCATCAGCTGATCGCTCACCACTACTGATCGCTATGCAAAAGCTGATCTCTCGCGACAGCTGAAATTCCTATGCGTTAACCAAAACGACGACGTCGCCACTCCACGCTACAGGAAATTTGACTAGCATTGACGTCCGAATCCACGTAAGCGCTACTGCTGATTCCTACCACGTCAGCATTGCTGTTGTTTCTCAACACAACGCATAAAATGCCAATTGCTGACAGCCTTCACCAAACGCTAAACGATGGCGTACTAATCTCCTGTGACAACTGATACCAGGTTTCGCCACAAAACCCGATTTCTAATACAAACGCAAAAATTATGGGGATTTCCAGAATTGCTCTACAACCAATTAATCCAACAATTAATCCTGATAATTCCAGGTCTCACAGAGCAAGCGGAAGGCACGCCAGGAGGAGTGATTGTAGGTACTTGTTCTGTCTTTTATTTTCCTGCACGTGTATTGTTTGACACTGGAGCATCACATTCGTTTATAGCTGATGCATTTGTGGTTGAGAGCATGGTTTTTCATACCACATCTTTGTGTGATGTTGTGTCTGTTGCGACTCCTGTCGGTGCGAGCCTATAATCCCAAGAGATTTTGTTGAATGGCATTCTTAGGTTTGGTGAGAACGTGTTGGTAGAAAACCTGATTCGTTTAGTGATGTGGGATTTTGATTGAATTGTGGGAATGGACGTGTTGTCTAGCTATAGGGCCACCATGGATTATTTCCATGGAGTTATGCGTTTTAGGCCCTAGTCCGGCGATAAATGGAGTTTCTATGGCCTCAATTCCTGATCTAAGATTTCCTTGGTCTCTGCTATGGAGATGTTTAGCCTTATGTCGTTGGAGAATGCTGGATTCATGATTTATGCTATGTACGCATCCTTTTTGTCATGTGTGGAGCTTATAGATATCCCCGTTGCTCGATATTTCCCTGATGTGTTCCCCGAGGAGATTCCTGACTTTCTTCCAAAAAAGGAGATCGACTTCAGAATTGAGTTGGTACCTGGTGTAGCTCGGAAGCTGCGAACTCCTTATCATTTAGCGCCAGCTGAGTTGAGGGAGTTGAAGGTACAACTTAGTGATTTGCTGGAGAAAGGTTTTATTCGACCGAGCATGTCGCCGTGGGGAGCTCCTATCTTGTTTGTGAAGAAGAAGGATGGTTCAATGAGGATGTGTATAGACTTCCGGCAACTGGATAAGGCTACCATGAAGAATAAGTACCCTTTATCGATGATCGATGACTTGTTTGATCTGCTTCAGGGTTCGACGGTGTATTCGAAGATCGATCTGTGTTCGGGGTTCCATCAGTTGCTTATTCGGGAGCAATATGTTGCAAAAACTGCATTTCGTATGAGGTACGGGCATTATGAGTTTTTAGGTATGCCTTTTGGTTTGACGAATGCCCCTGAACTTTTCATGGACCTGATGAATTGAGTCTTTAGAGACTTCATCGATCGGTTTGTGATTGTGTTTATCTTGGTGTACTCGAAGACTGCGATGCAGCACAAAGAGCATTTGAGGTTGGTTCTCCAAACACTACGAGACTCGCGGCTGTATGCTAAGTTTTTCAAGAACGAGTTTTGGTCGGATAGAGTAGTGTTTCTGGGTCATGTCATTTCGGCCGATGGACTGTCTGTGGATCCCAGTAAGGTAGAGGCTGTTGTTAACTGGGAACGTCCCAAGAATGTTTCAGAGATTCGTAGCTTTTTGGGACTGGCTAGCTATTATCGACGTTTTATTGAGGGATTTTCTAGCATAGCTAAGCCTATGAAGCAGTTGACCCAGAAAGACAAGAGATTTGTTTGGACAGAAGAGTGCGAGAACAAATTTTTATTGCTCAAAGAGAAGCTAAATTCTGCGCCTGTGTTAGCTTTGCCTTTAGGATCAGGTGGTTTTGTGGTTTGTTCTGATGCTTCGTTGAATGGATTGGGTTGTGTGTTGATGCAGAATGGTCGAGTCATTGCGTATGCTTCTCGTCAATTAAAACCGCATGAGACTCGATACCCAGTTCATGATTTGGAGTTGGCAGCAGTGGTCTTTGCCTTGAAGATTTGGCACCACTATCTGTATGGTGAGCAGTTTGTGGTGTATACCGACCACAAGAGTCTTCAGTATCTGTTTTCTCAGTCAGATTTGAAAATGAGACAACGTAGATGGATGGAGCTGCTGAAGGATTTTGGTTGTGAGATCCAATATCAGCCTGGGAAGGTGAATGTAGTTGCTGATGCATTGAGCAGGAAGGCTCAAGTGGCGATGCTTGCTTCATTGCAGATTTCGAATGTTAATGAGCATCTAAGCACTACTGGTTGGCGAATTTACCTAGGTGAGGATTTTGTTGTGGTTTCTTCTTTTCAAGTTGAGCCACATATTGTTTCGAGTATTAGAGTAGCTCAGAGAACTGATCCATCTATACATGAATTGAAGTTAAAGGTTAGAGCTGGACAGTTGGAAGGCTATTCTGTCACATTTGATGGTTCTTTGAGGTTTTGTGACAGATTGGTAGTGCCAAATGCATTTGTGGTTGAGAGCATGGTTTTTCATACCACATCTTTGTGTGATGTTGTGTCTGTTGCGACTCCTGTCGGTGCGAGCCTATAATCCCAAGAGATTTTGTTGAATGGCATTCTTAGGTTTGGTGAGAACGTGTTGGTAGAAAACCTGATTCGTTTAGTGATGTGGGATTTTGATTGAATTGTGGGAATGGACGTGTTGTCTAGCTATAGGGCCACCATGGATTATTTCCATGGAGTTATGCGTTTTAGGCCCTAGTCCGGCGATAAATGGAGTTTCTATGGCCTCAATTCCTGATCTAAGATTTCCTTGGTCTCTGCTATGGAGATGTTTAGCCTTATGTCGTTGGAGAATGCTGGATTCATGATTTATGCTATGTACGCATCCTTTTTGTCATGTGTGGAGCTTATAGATATCCCCGTTGCTCGATATTTCCCTGATGTGTTCCCCGAGGAGATTCCTGACTTTCTTCCAAAAAAGGAGATCGACTTCAGAATTGAGTTGGTACCTGGTGTAGCTCGGAAGCTGCGAACTCCTTATCATTTAGCGCCAGCTGAGTTGAGGGAGTTGAAGGTACAACTTAGTGATTTGCTGGAGAAAGGTTTTATTCGACCGAGCATGTCGCCGTGGGGAGCTCCTATCTTGTTTGTGAAGAAGAAGGATGGTTCAATGAGGATGTGTATAGACTTCCGGCAACTGGATAAGGCTACCATGAAGAATAAGTACCCTTTATCGATGATCGATGACTTGTTTGATCTGCTTCAGGGTTCGACGGTGTATTCGAAGATCGATCTGTGTTCGGGGTTCCATCAGTTGCTTATTCGGGAGCAATATGTTGCAAAAACTGCATTTCGTATGAGGTACGGGCATTATGAGTTTTTAGGTATGCCTTTTGGTTTGACGAATGCCCCTGAACTTTTCATGGACCTGATGAATTGAGTCTTTAGAGACTTCATCGATCGGTTTGTGATTGTGTTTATCTTGGTGTACTCGAAGACTGCGATGCAGCACAAAGAGCATTTGAGGTTGGTTCTCCAAACACTACGAGACTCGCGGCTGTATGCTAAGTTTTTCAAGAACGAGTTTTGGTCGGATAGAGTAGTGTTTCTGGGTCATGTCATTTCGGCCGATGGACTGTCTGTGGATCCCAGTAAGGTAGAGGCTGTTGTTAACTGGGAACGTCCCAAGAATGTTTCAGAGATTCGTAGCTTTTTGGGACTGGCTAGCTATTATCGACGTTTTATTGAGGGATTTTCTAGCATAGCTAAGCCTATGAAGCAGTTGACCCAGAAAGACAAGAGATTTGTTTGGACAGAAGAGTGCGAGAACAAATTTTTATTGCTCAAAGAGAAGCTAAATTCTGCGCCTGTGTTAGCTTTGCCTTTAGGATCAGGTGGTTTTGTGGTTTGTTCTGATGCTTCGTTGAATGGATTGGGTTGTGTGTTGATGCAGAATGGTCGAGTCATTGCGTATGCTTCTCGTCAATTAAAACCGCATGAGACTCGATACCCAGTTCATGATTTGGAGTTAGCATCCGTGGTCTTTGCCTTGAAGATTTGGCGCCATTATTTGTATGGCGAGCAGTTTGTGGTGTATACAGACCACAACAGTCTTCAGTATCTATTTTCTCAGCCAGATTTGAACATGAGATATCGTAGATGGATGGAGCTGCTTAATGATTTTGATTGTGAGATCCAATATCAACCTGGGAAAGTGAATTTAGTTGCTGATGCATTGAGCAGGAAAGCTCAAATGTCTATGCTTGCTTCGTTGCAGATTTCGAAGATTCATGAGCATATGAGCACTACTGGTTGGAGTTTTTACCCAGGTAAGGATTATGTTGTGGTTTCTTCTTTTCAAGTGGAGCCACAGATTGTTGCGACTATTAGAGCAGCTCAGAGAACAGATCCATATATCCATGAGCTGAAGTTGAAGACTCGATTTGGTCAGTTAGAGGATTATTTTGTCACATCTGACGGTTGTTTGAGATTTCGTGGCAGGTTGGTAGTGCCAAATCTGATTGATTTGAAGGAGGAGATCTTGAGAGAAGCACATTGTAGTAGACACAATGTCCATCCTGGTGCAAGGAAGATGTATCATGCCTTGAAGCCGCACTTTTGGTGGGCAGGCTTGAAGAGCGATGTTGCTGGTTTTGTCGCTCGATGTCTGAATTTTTAGCAAGTTAAGGCAGAAAGGATGAGACCTGATGGTCTATTGCAGAGTTTAGAGGTGCCCCAGTGGAATTGGGAGCACATAGCTATGGATTTTGTGACCCATTTGCCTCGTTCCAACAGAGGTTGTGATGCTATTTGCGTTGTTGTAGATAGACTTTCGAAGTCTGCTCACTTCATTCCCTACCCTATGACGTATTATTTGAAGAAGATGGCGAAGCTGTACATAGATTTTTTGGAGCGTTTGCATGATGTGCCTGTGTCCATTGTTTCAGATCGAGATCCTAGGTTTACTTCTAGATTTTGGAAGACTTTGCAGGCATCTTTGGGCATCAGATTGGCTCTGAGTACAGCTTATCATCCCCAAACCGATGAAAAATCTGAGAGGACTATCCAAACTTTGGAGGATATGTTGAGAGCTGTTGTGATGGATTTCAGTGATAGTTGGCAAGATTCATTGTCTTTGGTTGAGTTTTCTTACAATAACAACTACTAGGTGACAATTGGAATGACACCATTTGAGGCATTGTATGGTAGGAAGTGCAGATCGCCTATCTATTGGGAAGAAGTGGGGGAGAAGCAGCTGTCTTCTCCAGAGTTTATGCAGCAGATGAGAGATCAACTGGATCTGATTAGGCAACGTATGAAAGCTGCACAGGATTGCCAAGCAAATTATGCGAACCGCAGGCGTAGGCCTCTAGAATTTCAGGTTGGCGATAGAGTTTTCTTGAAAATTTATCCTTTTAGAAGTGTGATGAGATTTGGTCTCAAGAGAAAGTTAGCTCCTCGTTATGTTGGACCTTATGAGATTGTGGAGAGGATCAGTCCTTTCGCTTATCGTTTGTTGTTGCCACCAGATCTGTCCTCATTACATTATGTTTTCATGTGTCTATGTTGAGGAAGTATGAGCCAGATCCTTCTCATGTGTTGCGAACTGACGAGGTGGAGCTGGATCGGACTTTGAGTTATGTTGAATATCCCTTGCAGATTTTGGACAGAAAGGAGAAACAGCTCAGGAACAAGACCATTCCTTTGGTGATGGTTCAGTGTAACAAACATGATAGAGAAGAAGCTACGTGGGAGTTAGAGGAGAAGATGCTCGTGAATGGCCTCATCTGTTTGAGTAGATCTTTCATTAACTCCAATAGCTAGTTTGCTTGTTATTGTTTTGCCCAGTTATATTGAATTCTTGGGTAGTAGCCTCTTATTGTGTGTTAGAGTGCTGCTGGTTATTTTGTGCGCAGCGTGATTCCTAGTGTTGGTTGATTTATTGAAGTTTTGCTCAGTTCTGGAGTTGTTATTTGATTTCGAGGACGAAATCTTGTTTTAGTGGTGGAGGAATGTGAGACCTGAAAGATTTTTGTATTTATTAAGCTAATTAATCGGGTTTTGTATAGACCAGGTCTGGCGTGAACAGAGCTGGGATGGACCAGCTTTGAGTTGGTAGACTTGGTTAATGTATCGAGTTTCTATATCTGTATATTAGAAACAGCTCTGGACAGTTGTGGAGTTATGCGGGATAGTAGTCAGATTTGGGAGTTGAGAAGTGCTGGTTGATGACTTCGGCTTTGGCGTTGGTTGATGGTAACAGTTAATGCTCCATGCTATGCAAAAGGTAATCGGCGCTTGTCAGGGTTTAATTGACTTATATACCAAAGTGGGTAAACATCGTATCAATCACTCTGCGTACTGTGCGACTTTACTCAAAATAGCTCTGATCTTGTTTCCTTAATTCAAGTTGTCTAACAGGCTATTATACAATTAAATCGTGACCGTTGATTTCTCTCAAATAATAAACTGATAATATTTGTGTTGGGATCCGGATCACGCCTCCCGGCGGGGCAGCGGAAGATCAAAAACATGTGCCGGGAGACGATCAATACGATTAAGAAAACACAAATCTATGACATTCATAGGGTGTTTAGGTGACTACCTTGCTGGCAACTCGTGCCTGGCTCCGACCGATTTCGTAAAGAAAACGGCACTTCACGGTAGGCGGCAGTAGATATCGTCAATCAGGTCCATGACCGGAGACGGGATTCCTTCGTCAGCCTGCACTATAAGGCCTGACGAGATCTGCGCGGACGGATTCTCCTCGTCAAATTTGGCCGGAACAAATTCCGGCGAAGCGGCGGCGGCGAGGCTTGAGGAGAGGGGGCGGCGGCTTCTTAGCTCTAGGTTTAGGGTTTAGAGTAGGTTATGAATTTGAGTTATGTTGTTTTGTTAATGAAGCCCTTAATCCTTTTAATAAGATTAGTAATGGACTTGGACCGGCCCAACGGGCCCGGGTCCAAATGACGATATCCATCACTACGACTTCATTACAATTCCGATCGCCGATCAGATCGGATCGATCGATTCAGTTTCCAAAACTGAATACCATGATCTGAAAAACCATTTTTCAGAACCCCAGTGCAAAATGACCGTTTTGCCCCTCAACATCGGCAAATCACGATTTGACCTCTGTTGAATTTTAGGAAGTCGCACTCCCCAAAATCCTCTTCGTACGCTCAACACATTGAGCTGAGTATCCGTGCGGGAATCTCGAATCCAGTACTTGTGTGACCTTTCCAAAACTGAATACCATGATCTGAAAAACCATTTTTCAGAACCCCAGTGCAAAATGACCGTTTTGCCCCTCAACATCGGCAAATCACGATTTGACCTCTGTTGAATTTTAGGAAGTCGCACTCCCCAAAATCCTCTTCGTACGCTCAACACATTGAGCTGAGTATCCGTGCGGGAATCTCGAATCCAACACTATTATCCCCTCAGATAGCATAGGATATCCACGCATGTCTGCGAGCGGTGAATCCTTGACAACGATGCATCGACTCCTACATGCATCGGGGTCTCACCCAATTCCGACGCCTGGTGACCCCAAGTGAGTAGGCAAACGGGTCAAAGTGAGACGCCTATCATGTAGAGTCTCAATGACGTTTCGAGTCGTGAGGACTAATCAGTACAACCAAGACCTCGGACTTATCCACTCGACAAATGGTAACCACTTGGAAAGTCCGAACGAGGGTAGTTCGATAGATCACCAGGTCACTATCTATCTGCATGCTCAGAACATCACAATGCTCCCTACCAATGAAACATGGTACTTCACATCGTAGATACTAGTCTCGAACTCGGGCGGCCTTATCCTCATTTTTACGGTCCAATCGACTAGGAATATGTTCAGAATACACAGTGACTATTAGATGTGTTTCATGATAGCCGTCATACCCACTATCACATCTAACATACACTTTAGTGTATTCTAGGTCTTTACTCAACGCAATTGTTAATCATCATACACACAATGAAAGTAAAGAATGCCATATAAAAGAATACGAATATCATATATAAAGATTATCATATACAAGAGTCTATGAACCCACACGCCACAAGTTGGCTAGTTGGGCATTTACTCTAACAATCTCCCACTTGCCCTAAAGCCAACTGCTCATTAGACGCAGTCCCATTGTTTCGCGATGTTTTTCAAACAACGGTCCAGGCAAGGGCTTCGTAAGTGGATCAGCAATGTTGTCTGCAGAGGTGACTCTCTCAACTGCTATGTCACCTCTAGCCACAATATCCCGGATTATGTGGTATTTCCTCAGTATGTGTTTGGATCTTTGGTGAGACCTAGGCTCCTTTGCTTGCGCAACGGCACCCGTGTTGTCGCAGTACACCGGGACTGCAACAAACTCC
>KQ995409.1:10356-34262 GCA_001598015.1 Dorcoceras hygrometricum
TATGTGGTAACTGTACACCTGTATCAAAAATATTAGCAGAGCCCAAAGAAGGGCTGATCAAAACGGTAGCTGAACCGGAAATACTGAAATCAACTGTGAGCAACCTACTAAATAGACTGTATCTGAAAACACTGTACACAACTGAGACCATCCCCAAGAGGCAACTATCGGCCTCTGAGAACCAAGAACTGGAGCAGATTCCACAACAGCAATAGCCCTGCAAAAATTTAAAGATCCAACCGGCAGTAGCTTTTCAGAAACAAAGAATGCTGCGGCTTCAATACACACGTTAGCCCACTGCTTCTTCAGCAACTTGAAAAGTTCACTAACAGGCGGGAGGGTATCTACATTTGAAAGCCGAGACGGGATAACAACTATACTAGAGGCAACTACTCTTGGTATCTGCTGCCAGTAATCAGTACAGGGTTCAATAACCGAAGTTCCATTAATACGAAGCATTTTCCTGATCCAGCAGGTAGATTTTATGTTGGTGTTGGATCGGGCAATGACTGCGCCACGATCACGATTCCGACCCTCAAAAACTGTAGAGAAGCACGGCTTTTCCCATCTAAGAGCGTGTGCCTGCGACATCACCTTCAGCTCATCTATCACAAATAAGTGAAGGTTGGATAACATATCCAGAACCTTCATATCAACGGCAGAAGTGGCAACATCGGGACAAAATTAGAGAGACAGATTTCCAAAAACTTCCGAAGGAGCAATTCTCTGTACTTTTTCAATATATACATCTTCCGCTGAAGGGCTATTCGGGTAGAATCTGTTTCTGCCCAAGGTAAAACCTGTCCCTCCTTCTCATATATATCTTCTATCTTCAAGTTATCTAAATTCTTAAGGCTGAAAGAATTAAAGAATCGATCTACTTCATCTATCACTTGTTCCCTCAATTGTACAAGCAGGTCAATATCTGCAACGATCAACAAAAATTGTTCTTTGACTGGGTTTCCCTTAACCGGGTCTCTTTCCTGAAGGGGCGCCTTCCCCTTATCAGCAGGATTAATCTTAGGAAGACTGGCCTTGTACCAGTCTCCTTCATCGACACCTGGAATTGAGATGCTTTTGCCAAATAAAATCGGGGTAATCTCGCCAAAAGTGGAAGGTAGAGAGAGATCATCAGAAATGGTAGATAGAATTGCTTCTAGAGTCATCGACTCATCATCCGATATATTCTTATCAACAGTGGGAGCAGCAGGTGCTGTTTCTATCCCCTGAAAGAACTCTGTTTGCTCGGAAGATGTCTCCAAAAGATAAACCTCTGAACGAGTTTCTGTCTGAACACTGACGTCTGTCGCAGTGACCTTCTCAGTTACAAACTCCTCCTCAGTATCACTTCCTGTCTCAACTGGTCTATTAGCTTCTCTAGTAGCAAATTCCTCGTAAGAAAGATTAAACCAGTGTTCCATCTCATCCTTCTGTCAACTCCCTGATTTTCCATAGCTGTTCCACTGACATTAGTCCCTTCAGCATCTGTTAGGACCCAAAATAGGAAATTAATGCAAGCAAGCGCTGCTACTGATAAATAAAAAATTTTTGCGCTGCTATAAAGGAGCTACAATAGCTCAAGGTTCTTGAACATTAAATAGAGCACCGTAGACAGATCTGGTATGTAATAAAAACATGCAGAAAACACCAGAAATGAATCCTAATAGTTTAAAATGATGCAAACAGATTTCTGTTAGAAATCTGTTTAACTGTGCGTGTGTGATAACTGTGTATGCGTGCGTGCTAATAATTAAATGCGTACGCGGAATGCTGTAAATAAAGGAATACAATACACTGATATTTGTTTCTAGAAGTTCGGATATAAATATCTTACATCTCCCCTTCTTCCTTCTTCAGGAAGATTTCACTAGAATATTTGATCTACACCTCATGTACAGACCCGATCCCACAGCCAGCAGCTGCGAGAACTCCTAGACTCCACCAGCCCTCGACTGTCTCAATCAGAACTTGTTTAACGTCTCTGTTCAAAGACTACAGACACAGAGTTTAACGTCTTCGTACTTGGATGGGATCTGATTTTTGTTTGTGATTCACTCGCTAATCAATTTCGCACATCTCTCAAAATTCGCGAGTGAATCTGTGTGTGTGAGATTTTACAGTGTATCGCTCAACTCTCAAATGATAAATCTCACACACTGGAAAATTCTCCTAAAGATCTGATTAGAACTCAGCAGTCGACGTCGTTGTAAGCTCCTCTCTAATGGTGGTCGACTGCTTCGTTCTTCTATTTTCTTCCCTCTGTTATTTCTCTGTTTTTCGTCCCTCATGAATCGATCAAGCCTTTTCTTCATTTGATCTTGCTGTTTAAATAGCCTCTGTTCAAATTCATTCGTTTGACACACTTTTCTTCCCGTTGAAATATGTTCTATAAAGTACCGATAGGGAGTTGTCCTTGTGTCCTTTCTTTTGCAGGCTTTTGTCATCTTTTGATTTGGCTTTTTACGTTCCAGCAGCTGTTTGCTCACACAACTAAATTATTCAGCAGCTGTTTATCTTCTTTGGTGCGCAACAACTGGTTCACCTTCATTGCAACAGCTGATTCATTAACTTCCAGCAGCTGGTTCATTAACTTCCAGCAGCTGGTACATCAACTTCCAGCAGCTGGTTCATGAACTTCCAGCAGCTGGTACATCAACTTCCACCAGCTGGTACATCAACTTCCAGCAACTGGTTCATGAACTTCCAGCAGCTGGTACATCAACTTCCAGCAGCTGGTTCATTTTCATTGACACGCAACAATTCTTCAGCAACTTGAAAAGTTCACTAACAGGCGGGAGGGTATCTACATTTGAAAGCTGAGACGGGATAACAACTATACTAGAGGCAACTACTCTTGGTATCTGCTACCAGTAATCAGCACAGGGTTCAATAACCGAAGTTCCATTAATACGAAGCATTTTCCTGATCCAGCAGGTAGATTTTATGTTGGTGTTGGATCGGGCAATGACTGCGCCACGATCACGATTCCGACCCTCAAAAACTGTAGAGAAGCACGGATTTTCCCATCTAAGAGCGTGTGCCTGCGACAGCACCTTCAGCTCATCTATCACAAATAAGTGAAGGTTGGATAACATATCCAGAACCTTCATATCAACGGCTGAAGTGGCAACACCGGGACAAAACTAGAGAGACAGATTTCCAAAAACTTCCGAAGGAGCAATTCTCTGTACTTTGTCAATATATACATCTTCCGCTGAAGGGCTATTCGGGTAGAATCTGTTTCTGCCCAAGGTAAAACCTGTCCCTCCTTCTCATATATATCTTCTATCTTCAAGTTGGCTAAATTCTTAAGGCTGAAAGAATTAAAGAATCGATCTACTTCATCTATCACTTGTTCCCTCAACTGTACAAGCAGGTCAATATCTGCAACGATCAACAAAATTGTTCTTTGACTGGGTTTCCCTTAACTGGGTCTCTTTCCTGAAGGGGCGCCTTCCCCTTATCAGCAGGATTAATCTTAGGAAGACTGGCCTTGTACCAGTCTCCTTCATCGACACCTAGAATTGAGATGCTTTTGCCAAATAAAATCGGGGTAATCTCGCCAAAAGTGGAAGGTAGAGAGAGATCATCAAAAATGGTAGATAGAATTGCTTCTAGAGTCATCGACTCATCATCCGATATATTCTTATCAACAGTGGGAGCAACAGGTGCTGTTTCTATCCCCTGAAAGAACTCTGTTTGCTCGGAAGATGTCTCCACAAGATAAACCTCTGAACGAGTTTCTGTCTGAACACCGACGTCTGTCGCAGTGACCTTCTCAGTTACAATCTCCTCCTCAGTATCACTTCCTGTCTCAACTGGTCTATTAGCTTCTCTAGTAGCAAATTCATCGTAAGAAAGATTAAACCAGTGTTCCATCTCATCTGTTCTATCAACTCCCTGATTCTCCACAGCTGGTCCACTGACAATAGTCGCTTCAGCATCCGTATCCATCTGAGAAGTGTCAGCAAGAACATGTTCAATAATGATATCTACATCATCAGTAGTGGATATCCCAGCAGCCACACCAACAACTGTTTCGACTGATTCCGGATCCTCC
Organism: Dorcoceras hygrometricum; assembly: GCA_001598015.1. Taxonomy (NCBI): domain Eukaryota; kingdom Viridiplantae; phylum Streptophyta; class Magnoliopsida; order Lamiales; family Gesneriaceae; genus Dorcoceras; species Dorcoceras hygrometricum. Next base: position 14,417 of record KQ995409.1, read on the forward strand.
TCAGCAGTACCACCAACAGCTTTTGTTTCTTCAACAATCTCATTATCAGACCCTTCCGGTAGTTCCAATCTCCTCTTAGGAGTTTTTTGCCTGGGCTTCGGAGACACAGCTGTCATAGGTTCAACAACCTGTAGAGGAATAGCCTCTTGGGCTATTGTAACAGCTGCTGAACTTTGAGCAACCTTTGCCACTTTAGTTCTATTCTTCTTGACTACGGGCTCATCCCCAGTAGCAGCAGCTGGTCTCTTCCTAGACACAGCCTTTTTGACGGGTGTTTTCTTCATCCGGGGTACATCTGCCACTTCCTCCACACCAACCTTGTCATTAACAGCAATGTATCTGTGGACAGTCTTCTTGGTTAGGATTTTAGAAGAGGGAAACTCCAAGGAATCTCCCAATTCCAAGTTCGGAACATTCTCCAGCAAAAGACTGATTTGAATGGCATAGCCCTTGGCTTGCCTTGATCCCGCAGTCACCATATCCTTGAGAATATTGAACAGCAGCCTGTTCCAGTTTATTGCTACTCCACAAGTGATAGATGCCACCATCAAAAACCTTTCCTGGGTGACCACGTCAAAGGACCCGGCCTTTACAGATATTGTCTTTGCCAGAATATCACTGAGAAGACGGAACTCAAATTTCATCTCCCACTTTTTGCCGGAAGTACTTACTTGTTCACCAGAGAAAGAAAAGATGCTCCTCGCATCAAATACAATATCCTTTGGAATCTCAGATAAATATGTCAGCCCATCAACCGACAACTCAAACGTACTGGCAAACAACTTCTCAGAGATTTCCACCTGTTTCCAGCGAATAGTACTAACTACCTTTCCATCCCGGATGGAGCCATTAAGAAAGAACTCTGTCAAAGCATCTTCATATAAGACTACTGGGCACCAGTGGGTCAACCACCTCCAGCAGCTGGTTCATTTTCATTGACACGCAACAGCTGGTGTAACTTTGTTTTAGCGCTACGGCTGATTTCCTTGACACGCAACAGCTGTTTTGTGATCCTTGATGCGCAACGGCTGGTTCTCTTTTAATTTCACTGTAGTTTGCGACTGAATCACTGTAGCTTGCGACTGATTCACTGTAGCTTGCGACTGAATCACTGTAGCTTGCGACTGATTCACTGTAGCTTGCGACTGAATCACTGTAGCTTGCGACTGATTCACTGTAGCTTGCGACTGAATCACTGTAGCTTGCGACTGATTCACTGTAGCTTGCGACTGAATCACTGTAGCTTGCGACTGTTTCACTGTAGCTTGCGACTGAATCACTGTAGCTTGCGACTGATTAAACATTTTGCTTCTCACGACTGGACAAATTCTGCTTCATGACAGTCTTCTTCGATACTTTTCTTGTTGTATTTCCAGCTAACATCTGTACACTAAGTAGAAACATTAATAACACAATAACATGTTTTGTGTAATTCAAAACACAGATCTGGATCTGTTATCCACACCCATCAATCTCTCCCTTTTTGATTTACAAAAAACCTCAAATAACAAATGCATGATCTAACAATTCTCTCCCTTTTTGAGGGAATCAAAAAGGGTAGAAATCTGGTCTTCCCGAAAAATTTTAAATAAAGCTCTCCCTACACTGCCACACCAAAAACAACGTGACAGCATGAATTTTACTGATTTTGAAAATCAAAACAGATTTTTGGGAACAACCGTATGCAACAATATGCTATGATTTTGAAAAAAAAAATCGAAACGAAACTGAAACTGATGCATATACAGATAGCACAAATTAGTAAAGACAAATACATCACTCTTCCTGTCTTTTATAATATAAGCTCAAAGAAACACAAAGCATCAGCAGCTGAAATAATTTCCGCATACCATCAGAGCATTTTAAAACATTTTAAAGCATTTTAAAACAGATAGCTCAAGTGTTTTAAAATAAATGCTCGTTCAAGAACAACCTGCTCTGATACCAATTGATAGTCCCAAAATAGGATCAATGTGGTTCGAAACAGCTGCAAGAGTTCAGAAGGGGGGGTTGAATGAACTCTTGGTATTTTAAAATTTTCAAAAACCTTTTAAAAGTTTTACAAGCGCTGCTTAACGTAAATCCGAGTCACCAAATTTAAGGATCTCATTTTAATCAAATCCTCGGCCAACAAAATATGTGCGGAAAAAGGCCGATTAATTTGTGAACAGATAACACAATTAAGAAATGCGTAATGTAAAGAGTGAGGGTTCAGAGTTTGTTTGTGGAAGTTCGGATATAAATATCCTATGTCTTCCCTTCTTCCTTTTCAGGAAGGATTCAAAGGATCTCAGTTTAATCAAATCCTCGGCCAACAAAAAATGTGCGGAAAAAGGCCGATTAATTTGTGAACAGATAACACAATTAATAAATACGTAATGTAAAGAGTGAGGGTTCAGAGTTTGTTTGTGGAAGTTCGGATATAAATATCCTATGTCTTCCCTTCTTCCTTTTCAGGAAGGATTCACTAGAAGCTTTCATTTGTACAGGCCTTCTGCACACACCCAGTCACACAAGCCTCACTTGTATGAACTCCTAGCACCACTAACTCCACGAAGCAGTCGCAGCTGCTGTTTTACAACACTTGTATAATTTCCAAAACGGCTTTTGATAGCGCGTTTGTTACAAACTCAATCAAATATATAATAGTGAAATGCACTATATGTGAGACTGTAAAATCTTCTGGTTTCAACAATGAAACTCGATTACAGAAATGTAACCAGAAGATAGACTCGAAGGTATATCAATGAATAGCAACGATTGTGTTCTTCGAATCTTTGAGCTTTGAGAATAACTTCAATATGTGAGATAGCTCAGAAAGCAATTTGGCAGAGTTTCAGCAAATAGTGAGAGCGAAGGATCTGCTATAAAGGAGCTACAATAGCTCAAGGTTCTTGAACATTAAATAGAGCACCAGAGACAGATCTGGTATGTAATAAAAACATGCGAAAAACACCAGAAATGAATCCTAATAGTTTAAAACGATGCAAACAGATTTCTGTTAGAAATATGTTTAACTGTGCGTGTGTGATAACTGTGTATGCGTGCGTGCTAATAATTAAATGCGTATGCGGAATACTGTAAATAAAGGAATACAATACACTGATATTTGTTTTTGGAAGTTCGGGTATAAATATACTACATCTCCCCTTCTTCCTTCTTCAGGAAGGTTCCACTAGAAGATTTGATCTACACCTCATGTACAGACCCGATCCGACAGCCAGCAGCTGCGAGAACTCCTAGACTCCACCAGCTCTCGGCTGTCTCAATCATAACTTGTTTAACGTCTCTATTACAAACTCCTCCTCAGTATCACTTCCTGTCTCAACTTGTCTATTAGCTTCTCTAGTAGCAAATTCATCGTAAGAAAGATTAAACCAGTGTTCCATCTCATCCGTTCTATCAACTCCCTGATTCTCCACAGCTGGTCCACTGACAATAGTCGCTTCAGCATCCGTATCCATCTGAGAAGTGTCAGCAAGAACCTGTTCAATAATGATATCTACATCATCAGTAGTGGATATCCCAGCAGCCACACCAACAACTGTTTCGACTGATTCCGGATCCTCCTCAGCAGTACCACCAACAGCTTTTGTTTCTTCAACAATCTCATTATCAGACCCTTCCGGTAGTTCCAATCTCCTGTTAGGAGCTTTTTGCCTGGGCTTCGGAGACACAGCTGTCATAGGTTCAACAACCTGTAGAGGAATAGCCTCTTGGGCTATTTTAACAGCTGCTGAAATTTGAGCAACCTTTGCCACTTTAGTTCTATTCTTCTTGACTACGGGCTCATCACCAGTAGCAGCAGCTGGTCTCTTCCTAGACACAGCCTTTTTGACGGGTGTTTTCTTCATCCGGGGTACATCTGCCACTTCCTCCACACCAACCTTGTCATTAACAGCAATGTATCTGTGGACAGTCTTCTTGGTTAGGATTTTAGAAGAGGGTAAATCTGAGGAATCTCCCAATTCCAAGTTCGGAACATTCTCCAGCAAAAGACTGATTTGAATGGCATAGCCCTTGGCTTGCCTTGATCCCGCAGTCACCATATCCTTGAGAATATTGAACAGCAGCCTGTTCTAGTTTATTGCTACTCCACAAGTGATAGCTGCCATCATCAAAAACCTTTCCTGGGTGACCGCATCAAAGGACCCAGCCTTTACAGATATTGTCTTTGCTAGAATATCACAGAGAAGACGGAACTCAAATTTCTTCTCCCGCTTTTTGCCAGAAGTACTTACTTGTTCACCAGAGAAAGAAAAGATGCTCCTCGCATCAAATACAATATCCTTTGGAATCTCAGATAAATATGTCAGCCCATCAACTGGCAACTCAAACGTACTGGCAAACAACTCCTCAGAGATTTCCACATGTTTCCCACAAATAGTACTGACTACCTTTCCGTCCCGGACGGAGCCATTAAGAAAGAACTCTGTCAACGCATCTTCATATAAGACTGTTGTGCAACCCAAGAATCCTGATAGGCCAGATGCCATTAGGGTTTCAAACATCGATACCATACCCGGGTTATCCATAGCAAGAACAGAGTCAAAACAGACTTGAATGGTGTTGGTGAAGAGTGATGATGCCATCGCAGCTAGTTGATAAAAAGATAGAACACCTGAAAAATATTTGTAGAGAACACACAATAGAGTACGAGTACAATAAAACTAGAGAGTAAAAAGCTTAAGGTAAGTGAAAGGTTAAACAGGAAAGGCCGTAATATATTCAAGGAATACAAAAAGTTACTGGAGAGAGAAAATGTAGATGTGACGTTTCGCATGATGACAAACCACGTGTCAATCATCCAACGGCGCGTATAATATTTTGAAATGATTTTGAAAAAATTTTATCAAAATTTCGAAATAATAAAGTGATTTTAAAATAATTTTTCAAATATTTTAATCGGTTATACAGGAAAGGCCGTAATATATTCAAGGAATACAAAAAGTTACTGGAGAGAGAAAATGTAGATGTGACGTTTCGCATGATGACAAACCACGTGTCAATCATCCAACGGCGCGTATAATATTTTGAAATGATTTTGAAAAGATTTTATCAAAATTTCGAAATAATAAAGTGATTTTAAAATAATTTTTCAAATATTTTAATCGTATAGTGAAAAGTTAAAATACGCACCAAAACCTTATATCGTCAGAGCTGGTGCAGCTGATTTAATTTCATCACAGCTGATTTGATATATCACTGAGGGTGGAGCATGAGCTGATCACAAATAAGCATCAGCTGTGTATATGTGGCATCTGAGTGTATCCAAATCCAACATATTCAGCTGACTCAGTGCTTAACAATTCAGATCCTTGTTCTCCCTACGATTAAGATCCTATCCAACGCAATATGCTTGCTTCAGCTGTAAGTCTTTGCGTTCCCCCTGAACAGAAGACTTGCAGCTGAGTTAAGCAACAGCTGTCAACCTGCAAATTGTTAGTGCACAAACATTTCAAGGCAATTCTAAGAGACCTAATATGTTTCTAAAATAAGAAAACTTAGCGTCTGGTAGAGACTTTATGAAGATGTCAGCTACTTGCTGTTCAGTCGACACATACTCCAGCCGGTCGTCTTTCTTTAGCACGTGGTCCCTTATGAAATGATGCCTGATGTCTATGTGCTTTGTCCTTGAATGCAGTACTGGATTTTGGATGATCGCGATGGCACTGGTGTTGTCACAGAGAATGGGCGCTTCAGAAGCATCAATGCCACAGTCCTTCAGCTGGTGTTGAATCCATAGTATTTGAGCACAACAGCTGCCAGCTGCTAGGTACTCCGGTTTAGCTGTGGACGTTGCAATGGATGTCTGCTTCTTAATGAACCAGGGAATCAGTCGATCTCCTAAGAATTGACAAGTACCGCTTGTGCTTTTACGATCAATCCTACATCCTGCGTAATCTGCATCACTATAACCGATTAGTTGAAAGCCTGAGTCTTTGGGATACCAAATACCCACATTGGAAGTTCCTTTCAAATATTTTAAGAATCCGTTTAACAGCAATATAATGTGACTATTTAGGCACTGCTTGAAATCTAGCACACATATAGACAGCAAACATGATGTCTGTTCTGCTAGAAGTTAAGTATAGCAAAGAGCCAATTATACCGCGATAAAGAGATACCTCAATGGCAGATCCAGCTTCGTCTTTATCCAGTTTGATTGAAGAGGTCATTGGGGTCGTAGCTGCTGAACAGTTGTCCATGCTAAATTTCTTCAGCAGTTATTTTGTATACTTAGCTTGGTTAATGAAAATTCCATTTTCCAGCTGTCGAACTTGTAAGCCCAGAAAGAATGTTAGCTCGCCCATCATGCTCATCTCAAATTTATCCTGCATTAGCTTAGAAAACATTTGACACAATTTGGGTTTAGTTGACCCAAAAATAATATCATCAACATAGATTTGTACCAATAAGACATGATCAGCTTTTACGAATTTAAACAGTGTCTTATCAACTGTGCCTATAGTGAAATCATGCTCGATTAAGAATTTGTACAGTGCATCATACCAAGCTCTGGGTGCTTGCTTCAACCTATACAGAGCTTTATCCAATTTATAAACGTTTTTTGGATAGGTATGATCTACGAAGCCAGGAGGTTGTGCAACATACACTTCCTCTGTTAAGATGCCATTGATAAATGCACTCTTAACATCCATTTGAGATACTTTAAAATCTTTGAATGCTGCATATTCAAGAAACATGCGTATGGCTTCTAGTCTAGCTACAGGGGCAAAGGTTTCATCAAAATCTATTCCCACCATTTGCCTAAATCCCTGAGCTATCAGTCTAGCTTTATTTCTCGTTACTATGCCATCTTCATTCAGTTTGTTCCTAAAGACCCATCGTGTTCCTATAACTGAATGATTTGAAGGTTTAGGTAAAAGTTGCCATACGTTATTTCTCTTAAACTGATTTAATTCCTCCTGCATAGCTTCTACCCAGCTTGGGTCTGTTAAGGCTTCATCTATTTGTTTTTGTTCTATATGCGAGATGAATGCAGAGTCAAAATGATCATGCAATAGCTGACTTCGTGTGCGAACAGGAGATTCGATGTTACCTATGACCTGCTCGTGTGGATGATTTCTATTCCACCGGAGATCAAGTCCAATTGGATTTACTCCGTGTTCTGCTTGGATTTCTTGCTGGATAGTCACTTCTGGATTTTCTGACACCAATTGATGATTTGCGTTGCTGGCTCGTGCTTCAGATGTTGGTCTAGATACCAAATGATGTGAAGTACTCGCAACTGATACGTCAGATGTTGGTCTATGAACAATAGAATCTGCTTGCGCAACATCTGTCTGAGCAACATCTGTTTGAGTAACATCTGTTTGAGCAGCTTCTGCATTCGTCACTTCAGCTCCAGCAGCAGGCACACTTGGAGAGATCTGATCCTGTGTTGAGTCATCGTTAGTTAAATTGATAACTGCTGTATTACCTGTCAGATCTTGTTGAGCATTGTTATGTGGTGTGTCCAGTGCTGGTTGTATCTCTGCTGAATGTCTTCGTTGTAACATGTCATTATCTGAGTCATCAATGCTGGATAGTGTACATAGATCGTTAAGGCTCGCAGCTGAGATGGATTTAAAACTTGTCTCATGAAAGACAACGTGTGCTGACTCTTCAACAGTTAGAATTCTATTGTTGAATACTCGATAAGCCTTGCTCACTGCTGAATAGCCTAGGAAGATACCTTCATCAGATTTTGCATCCAAAGCTGTTAGGTGTTTCTTACCATTATTGTGAATGAAGCATCTACACCCAAACACCCTGAACTATGAAATATCAGGTTTCTTGCCACTCCAGATCTCATATGGGGTTTTACCGTGCAACTTATTAATCATAGATCTGTTCTGAGTGTGGCAAGCTGTGTTAACTGCTTCTGCCCAGAATTTTTGTGAAATACCAGAATAAGCAATCATAGATCTAGCAGCTTATTTTAAAGTACGATTTCTCCTCTCAGCAAGCCCGTTCTGCTGAGGAGTTCTAGCTGCTGAAAGCTCATGCTTTATCCCAATGTCTTCTAGATAAGAAGTTAATTTATGATTTAAAAATTCAGTACCACGATCACTTCTTATCCTGTTGACGGTACAAGATTTGTCATTTTGCAAACGTTTTAAAAGGCGTATCAGCTGGTTAGCGGTATCAGATTTTGCCTTTAAAAACAACACCCAAGTAAATTTTGTAAAATCATCAATGACAACTAGGGTGTAGTTCGTTTCCCCTAAGCTAGTTACGGGTATATGACCAAAAAGATCCATATGCAAAAGTTCTAAGCTACGGGAAGAACGTTTACCGTCTTTGTTTTTGAAAGTAGATTTGATTTGTTTCCCAAGATGACATGCAGCACAGATCTTGTCCTTTGAAAAATTGATTTTTGGCAGACCAGAGACCATTTCATGCTGACTCAAATGAGCAAGAGTTTTAAAGTTTAGATGCTTAATTCGCTAATGCCACAACCAGCTCTTGGAAGAGTTGGCTGCTAAGCAAATTTGTTCAGATCCCATGGGTTCTGACCAATTGATAATGTAGGTATTCCCAGACCTTTTACCTACCAATGCAGTCAGTCCTTCTGGACTCTGAACTGTGCATCAAGTTAACTATGTAACCCTTGTCACATAGCTGACTTATGCTAATCAAATTATAACGCAAGTTATCAACAACTAAGACGTCTGATATAGAAATGTTACCGTGGATAAGCTTACCCTTACCCACAGTGTTACCATGAGAGTTATCACCAAACACAATTTTTGATCCTCTGTGAGGTGTCACATCTGTTAGCAGCTTTGGGTTTCCAGTCATATGTCTTGCACAACCGCTGTCCAGGTACCATATGGTTGATTCATCAACAGCTTTGTACCTGTTGTCCTGCAATCATAAAAACAGATTTTGGTACCCAATTTTACTTGGATCCAGATAGGATTACCCCTTTCGGGACCCATACTTGAATTACTTTGACAGCTTTCCCAGTATGATAGTCCATAAGGGTCTGTGCATAAGTACTGTGAGATCTGTTCAGCTTTGGTTTGGTATTTTGACCATTCAGATCTCTACGAGGCCTAACCTTTTTCCATTCAGACTTAACCTTCTTAGAGCCACGTCTTTGTTGGTTCTGAACAAACGACTTGGATCCAGCTTTCGTCTTTTCCTTGTCAATCTGTTCTTTAGCCAACCAGACTTAGAACTCTCGGGTCTGTCATAGCCAAAACCAGCTTTTCCTTTCTTATTCAATAGCTCCGAGGTCTGGTCATCATACCGTACCGACTCACATGGATCATGAATCACACTAGCTTTGAAAAAGCTCATCCTTTTGAACTTTTCATGTGCTAGATTTGATTGAGTACAAGTCTCTCCAGAGCTGCTTTCACCAGTATTGAAACCTAAGCCAGTTCTATCATTCGTTGGCTTCTGAATCTCACACAGCTTGTCTAGAGAGATAGAAGACTGGGTCCAGGAGCTCATTATCGAATTTAATTTTTCAATTTCAGACTCGAGCTCACCGGACTTTGATCTCAACAATTCATTCTCAGCCTTCAGCTTATTCAACTCGATTTGTAAACTGTTAGCTTCACCAAGTTCAATAGTACTTGGTTCTACTGAACTATTTTTCAAATCATCTTTTTCAGCTTTAACTTCCTCGAATGTGTGAGAAAGCTTTCTGTACTCTTTGACCATATCATTAAGTGCACTGACAAGGTCTTCTCGTGTAAATTCAATATTGGAAAAATCAAATACCTCGTCATATGAAGTTTGATCAGCCATGAGACAGTGAACTTCCTCCTGTTCACTACGCTGGATGAGGAACTGCTGGATGAGGAATCTGAATCGGTATCAGCCCAGCTCCTGTTGCTTTCCTCAGCAACCAGTACTTTGCGATCATTCTAGCGGCTGGTTCTTTTATCACCTCTTGTCCTCAAACTTCTTAACGAAGATGGACATGGCGTCATTGCTGAGTTGATCAGCTGTCTTGCTAGTACTTGGAGAGCACTGTTCAGATGTTGTAGCTGCTAACGCTTTGGTCGACTGGGAGGTTGACGGTCCAGCTTCTGTTCTTGTTTCCCACTCGAACTCATAAGCTTTAAGGTTTGCAAATAGATCGTGAAGCTCCAGCTTATTGAGATCCTTGGACTCCCGCATGGCCATCGTCTTAACATCCCATTCCCTGGGCAACGCTCTCATCACCTTCAAAGCCAACTCACGGTTGCTATACTCTTTTCCCAAGCTAGTCAACTCAATCACCACGGCGCTGAATCGCTCATCAAACTCCGTCATTGTTTCTCCATCCTTCATCTTCATAGATTCATATTTCTGCCGAGGGATAGTCAGCTTGTTCTCTTTTGTCTCTTCATTGCCTTCATATATTGTGTCAGTTTTTCCCAAATATCTTTTGCTGTGGAACGGGTTTTTGTCTTGCTGAAAATGTTTTTGTCCAGTGTCTAGTAGAGAATGTCCCTGGCCACATTGTCCAGATTTTCTTTCTTTTTGTCTTCGTTGGTGTACTCATGTCTGCCCTTCTCTTGATACTAGGGCTCGCCATTAGATATAGCAAAGGCCAAGTTTGGCTTCATAATTTTCATCGGCCCTTCTGTGATGACCGACCACATATCATCGTCCTGAGCAGCCAAATGCGCTTGCAAATGAATCTTACAGTAATCGTAGTCCTCCTTAGAAAACATAGGAATTTTGTTGTGAGAAGTAGACATATTTGTATATAATAAAGCACAAACAACAAGCTGTTCAATAACTGAGATGCGCAGGCTGTGATACCAATTGTTAGGATCAATATGGCTCAAAAAACTGGCCTAGGAGTTCAGAAGGGGGGGTTGAATGAACTCTTTGGTATTTTAAATATTTTCGAAACCTTTAAAACGATTTTTACAAGCACTCGCTTAAATTAAATCCGAGTTACCAGATTTAAGGTATCTCAGTTTTAATGCTGATTTCTTGGCTAACAGTAAATGTGTGGAAATAAGCCAATAAATCAGTGAACAGTTAAAGCTTAAGTAAATGCGATAATGTAAAAGAATTGGGTCGAGATTTGTTTATGGAAGTTTGGATATCAATATCCTACGTCTCCCCTTCTTTCTTTTCAGGAAGGTTCCACTAGATGATTTGATGTTTACAGCCTCTGTAACCACCCAATCACCGAGCCTCGCTCAAGATGAACTCCTAGCAATCTTCAATCAACAACAAGCAGATGTAACTGCTGAATACAACACTTAGAATTTCTATCAAACGGCTTTGTGTAGCACGTTTGTTACAGACTCAACAATGAATGATACTATGGAATACAAAGATATTGAGACTGTAAATATTCTGGTTTCAACAATAAAACTCGATTACACAAGGTAACCAGAAGATGTATCTCGAAGGTAATGTCTGTGAAGGCTTGAACTGTGAAGTGTTCTTCAAGATTAGGATACTGGACTTAGAAAAATTTCTGAATTGTAAATTTCCAGTGGCTGTTTGAGCTTTTGGAAGATAACTTAAATCAATGAGATTGAGCCAGAGAAGGAGAGTGAGCGAGTAAGCGAGAGCTTCTTCAATTCAAAATCCAGCTATTTATACCCTTCGTTCACAACGGTCATTAAATCTCGCCAAGGAAACAAAATCCCTTTTTGAATATGTGTCCATCGCATATTCTGCTCCACTAGAGGTAAATTGTGCTTCATCAGAGCCAAAATGTCGTATGTCCATATTTGTGCAAACACCGTATAACGTCCTCTGTATATTGCGTACTATTTACCCAAAATAGCACTGACAGTGTTTCCTTAATTCCAGGCAATTGTACGATTCAATCTTCACCATTGATTCTTTCCAATTTAAACATTGATAGCGCTTGAATCGATTCGTCGTTTGCGCCTGCAATTTTTCCCTTTAATACTGTTATTTCTTTCTTGAAGAGGATGACTATTTCATCGCCGAATAGCTGTCACAGCTGAATATATCAAAAGCTGAATGTTGTAACAGCTGAAATATGCCAACAACTGAATGTTGTAACAACTGAAATACTAGCTTCATTACTCATGTAATCCATAGTCTGAATAGTTCCTAAATAGTCAAAACTGAGTCAAAAGCAACTGTAGCCAACGTCTGAAAATACTCACTACTGAAGTAGATACCCAACTGCAGAATACACTCGCTTCTGAAGTAAATACCCAACTGCTGAAATACTTCAACAACTTAAATGATATCACAGCTGAAATAATAACCCGATACCTAAGTGCTTCACCTCAACATCTGAATCAATCCCGAATATCAAGATCCGATGGCTAAAAACTGAAAAACTCAATCCGATTATCTGACTTCTTATACTAAATAACTAACATCTGAATACCAGTCCGGTAGCTGAGTACTTGCATCTGAATATGCGAAGCTGTTAATTTCAACGGCTGATTGTCCAGAAGTAATTTTGAATTCAGCACTTGTATTATTTTTGTTATCACCAAAACTAATAAATTTTATCTTAACACACGACGTTGCTCACAGGTGAGATTCGTGTCCTAGGAGTCACTACCCTCGCTTTGGTAGACTCAGGGGCGACTCACTCGTTTATTTTGAGTGCGTTCACACAGAGGATGGGTATTGCTCCGGAGAGCTTGGGAGTAGCTCTCGCCATGACTGTTCCGTCAGGGGAGGAGTTGATGATGACCAGCATTGTTCAGGGATTGACGATGATGTTCCTGGATCATGCGTTCAGAGCAGATTTGGTCGTTTTGCCGATGTCCGGATTCGACCTCATCCTAGGTATGGATTAATTGACGGAGTTTGGAGTGGTGATCGATTTCCAGAGGACGTCAGTGACTATCAGACCTCTAGGGCAGGATGCCTTCTTGTTTGAGGCAGCGAGGAGACCGCGGAAGCCCAGATTCATATATTTTCTACAGGCCAGGAAGCTAGTTGAGCTCGGATGTCAGTTGTTCTTGGCTAGTGTTATCGCTACAAGAGATTCAGCACGCCCTTCACTGTCTGATGTGGAGGTAGTCAGGGATTTTTCAGATGTATTCCCTGATGATGTAGTGGGAGTTCCACCGGAGAGAGAGAGGTGGAGTTTTCTATCGAGATGATGCCAGGTAAGTGCCTATCTCTAAAGCACCAAATCGATTGGCTCCTACGGAGATAAAGGAGCTGAAGGAGAAGATTTTGGAGTTGCTCGACAAGGGGTTCATACGCCCTAGATTTTATCCATGGGACGCGCCAGTTTTGTTTGTGAAGAAGAAGAATGACAGCATGAGATTGTGTATCGACTACTGGGAGCTGAACAGAGTTACATTGAAGAATAAGTACCCACTCCCGAGGATAGAGGATTTATATGATCAGTTGCAGGGAGATTCGGTGTTCTCGAAGATTGATTTGAGGTCTGACTACCATCATTTGAGGGTTAGATAGGAGGACGTGTCCAAGTCTATATTTCGGAGACGTTACGACCACTATGAGTTATTGGTGATGCCGTTTGGCCTGATGTTCGTCAGTGCTTCTAGTGCAGCCTGACGAAGGAGTCTAGGTTCTGGTCATGGATCGGATTGGCGATTATCTACCGCAATCTATCGAGAAGAGCCGGGTTCTTGTAATTCCGGTTGGAGCCAGGCACAAGTGCCAGCAAGGTAATCGTTTTGAACACCCTATGAATGACGATATTTAGTATTGTCTGTTTTTCGTACTGATCGTCTCCCGGCTTTTGTTCTATGTTCTTCCGCTTCCTGTCGGGGTGCGGATCCGGATCCCCAACAGGAGGAGCATAGACAACACTTGCAGACAGCTTTGCAGATGTTGAGGGAGCACAAATTGTATGCCAAGTTCAGCAAATGCAAGTTTTGGCTTGAGCAGGTGGCATTCTTGGGGTACATTGTGTCGAGAGATGAGATTTTAGTCGACCCATCGAAGGTGGAGGCAGTGCAGAACAGGGGGATTCCGAGGAATGCAGCAGAGATTCGCAGCTTCTTGGGGTTAGCAGATACTACCGCAAGTTTATCAATGGCTTCTCTTTGATTTCAGTGATCTTGACAGCCGTGACCAAGAAGAATGTGAAGTATGTGTGGAGTCCCGAGTGCCAGAGAAGCTTTGATCAGCTGAAGGAGGCCCTCGCTTCAGCGCCAGTTTTAGCGATGCCAGGGAATCACGAGGAGTTTGTGGTCTATACGGATGCTTATCTGAGAGGGTTAGGTGCAGTTCTGATGCAGGGTGGCAGAGTATTGCTTATGCGTCAAGGCAGTTGAAGAGTTATGAGCAGAACTATCCGACGCATGATCTGGAGCTTGCAACAGTAGTGTTCGCATTGAAGATTTGGAGACACTATTTGTACGACGAGAAGTGTCAGATTTTCACCGACCACAAGTACTTCTTCACCCAGAAGAAGCTAAACATGAGGTAGCGCAGATGACTAGAGTTGGTGAAGAACTATGACTGTGACATTAGCTATCATCCGGGTAAAGCTAATGTGGTGGCAGACGCTTTGAGTCGGAAGACTGCAGTAGTGGCATGTTTGTCAGTTGAGAGACCACTACAGGCTGAAATACAGAGGTTTGGTCTGGAGTTCTTTTCAGGTGGCTGTGCACCGAGTTTGGCAGCGCTCACATTTCAGCCGACACTTTGAGAGTGGATTAGAGATGGGCAGGCCTCTGATGAGCAGTTGCAGCAGTGGAGACAGCGAGATGAGGCCAGAGGTCGAGGCCTGTACACAGTTGAGGATGGGATGTATGTTTTAGAGGTCATATGTAGATTCCAAGTAATGGGCAGCTGAGAGCTGAGATCTTAGCAGAGGCCCATGCATCGACGTACTCCATCCACCCAGGGAGTACGAATATGTACAGAGATTTGCAGACGCTGTATTGGTGGCCTGGGATGAAGAAGGATATCGGGAGATTTGTATCTGAGTGCTTGACTTGTCAGCAGGTCAAGACAGAGCATCAGCAATTGGCAGAGTTATTGCAGCCACTCCCTATTCCCGAGTGGAAGTGGGAGCATATTACGATGGATTCCGTGGTTGGGTTACCCAGGAGTCCCAGGGGTACACGGTGATATGGGTGATTGTGGACAGACTCACCAAGTCAGCGCATTTCTTACCGATGAAGACTATTTTCACCCTGACGTAGTATGCAGATCTTTATATCAGAGAGGTTGTCAGGCTGCGTGACATACCAGTCTCTATTGTGTCTGCCAGAGACAATAGATTTACGTCTGCATTTTGGATGAGTTTACACGCCGCTTTGGGGACTAGGTTGGCGTTCAGCACGGCATTTCACCCGCAGATGGATGGTCAGTCTGAGAGAGTCATCCAGATTCTAGAGGACTTGCTGAGAGCCTGTGTGATTGATTTCTAGGTACGTGGTACTCGAGATTGTAGCTAGTAGAGTTTACGTACAACAACCACTTTTAGGCATCGATTGGGATGGCTCCGTATGAGGCTCTGTACGAGAGGAGATGTCGATCTCCCGGGCACTGGGACGAGGTTGGAGAGAGAGTGCTGACTGGGCCAGATTTAGTGCAGCAGACAGCGGATATTGTGACAAGGATTCGGGATCGGATGAGGACAACTAGAGACCTCAGAAGAGTTATTCCGATCAGGGACGACGAGATCTGGAGTTAGTTGTTGGGGATCATGTCTTCGTGAGGATCTCAACGATGATGGGCATGATGCGCTTCGGCCGGAGGGGCAAGCTCAGCCCGACGTTTATTGGGCCATTCGAGATTTTGGAGAGGGTTGGTACTCAGGCGTATCGAGTAGCATTACCACCCAATTTATCAGCGGTCCATAATGTTGCGGAATGGCAGAATCACTCCGAGGATGAGGTTACCTGGGAGACTGAGACCGATATGCGAATGCGCTACCCTGATCTATTTGGTACGTACTTAATTTCGAGAACGAAATTCCTTTAAGGGGTGGAGAGTTATAACGTCTAGAAATTCCTGAATACGTAGAAATGAGTGCATGACTACGGAAAAAATAATTTTAGATAATTACATGCCATTTTATGTGATTTATTTATGATTTTATGTTGCATGGTATGCATATCATGTTTTCAGTCTGTTTGAGTTACGGACGTATGGACGAGACTAGGGACGATCGAGATGAAAATAATTTGATATTTTTAAGTCCTTGGATTTTTAAGAATAAAATTTATTAATTTAAGCAGCAAATTTCCGAAAATTGGGTTTTTTATGATAATTTTTTTGGGGAACACGTTTTTCGTCTATACGGTATGTTTTATTGGACTTTAATGTATTTTAAAATTTGGGAGACCTTTAATTACCAAAATTAGAGATTTTAAAGCTTGAGTTACAGTTTTTAATTAATATTTCAATTTAGTGTAGGGTACACATGTAAAAATCATTTATAATTTTCTTAATTAAACCTTAGGGGTCATTTTAGTCACCCTCATTCTTCAATCACAATTTTTTGCAAAACCTATCCTCCATTCCATGCCTTAGAGCCGTCCCCTCCTCTCATTCATCATCCCATCAAAAATTTCAAGAATTTTGGTGATCCAAGGAGGTTTTGGTCCCGATCTCGCGTCCTCTACATCGGTAACTCGCAGATCTCCACTTTCTCCAAGCCAGGAATGTAATATCGATTCATTTTCTCACCATTTAAGCCATAGTAAACTATTTTTAATGTTCAATGCATGATTTGTATGTGATTTATTTAGATCTATGCACAATTGTTTTAGATCCATGCATTACTCATGTTTTTCTCACATGTTTTCGATTGATCCTTGCATTGTTTCGGCCAAGGGCTGTTCTAGGGGCTTGGATGTGGTTCTTAGTGGTCCGTGGCTTGGGGTTGTGTTTTGGGCCGGGCGGTTCAATTGGACCGGTTGGTTCGTTTGGACCGGGTCGGTTAGTCGAGTGTCGAGTCAAAATGTTTTAAATTTGGTCTGAGTTATTTTAATTTTTAGACCGGTTATTTTAATTTTAAAGTCTAAGGTCCAATTTTATGATTTTTGATCAAATCTTTTAAAGTCAAATATTTTGGTCAAATTTTTAATTAATTTGGACCTAATACCTTATTTTAAGTTTTTAAAGTCAAAATTGAGGTTATTGGATTTTTAATTAAGTCAAAATTGACCATGGGATTTTAATTGGTCAAAATTGGTCAATTGAGCTTTAATTGGTCAAAATTGGTTATTTGAGTTTTTAATTTAGTCAAAATTGATCCTTAGATTTTAATTTAGTCAAAATTGGTCATATAATTTTTAATTGAGTCAAAATTGGGTCAACGTAGTATGTTAGGAACATTTCAAAGGTTGAATTTTATTATTTGGGCCAAGTCAAGTATTAGGCCAAGTTCAATTTTAAGTTAAGTGTAGGTTCTTTTGGTATTAGAAGTAGTGGACCAGGTTCTTGAACCAGTTATTGACCATAGTAGAAAATGTAGAATCCCATAAATATATATTTAATTATATATGTAGTATGTTATGTATGATATGTTTTAAAGGAAAGAATTAAATATATATTGACGGGCTAAGCTTTTAAATTGCATGTTTTTAATAGATATTCTTTAATCTTGGCTAAAAATCTCAATATGATATTCATTTCATCGGATATCTAAACTTAACAAATTTCTTTGAGACTTAGGAGAAAATAATGTATTATTGATTATAAAATAAGTCCCTCCATTTAATATAATATTTGCTTTTCTAGAGCCTTCAATAATGCTTGTACTATCAGAAATTGTATTGACATTACTTTTACTCATTTGCAAATATGAAAATATTTATGTCTTTTAAATATCGAATATGTTGTCACACTGTCAACAATACATAAATCTTCATCATCGACTTCATGTCCAAAAAATTCATATTCTATAAATAACTTATACAATAATGAGTAATCCATTATTAAGAAAACAAAATATTCAATAAACTCAACAACATCCATAAACAACTTAGAAATATAATATTTGAATACACCACAATCAAACAACTAAAATATTTAACAATTTGGCAAACTTTCATCATCACCAACGAAATGATCAATTCTTCCATTCTGTTCTTCAAAGAAATCAGAAACATCAAAATGTGCTGGGAATGTCGGAAGCTGACTTAAGCCTTCACCTTGATCAATGAAATTAGTTTCAGCAGCCTTTTTATTTTTTTTATGCTGGACGTACGACAAGTATTATACCAATGTCCTTTCATCCCACATCTATAACATTCATTGTCTGATTTCTTGGATTCATTAGCATGTCCAACTTTCACTTTCTTATCTTGGTCATTGCCTCACTTTTGATAGCTTCTATTATTTTGATTTTTATAACTAAAATCGGCATTATAATCATGGGATTTTCCACGTCCACGACCATATGGATTAAAACTTCCACGACCGCATCCATGATTACGGTCACGCCCACGCCCACGACCATGATTAGTACCAAAGTAGGTCTTATTTTGGTTTCTTCTTTGACCATGTATTGCCATATTCACATCAGAGAATGGGTTAGAACCGGTAGGTCGGATTTCATGATTTTTCATCAATAACTCATTATTTTGCTCAGCCACGAGCAGACATGAAATCAATTCAGAATATTTTATGAAGCCTTTTTCTCTATACTGCTGTTGCAGGAGAACATTAGAGGCATGAAATTTGGAGTATGTTATTTCTAATAAATCGTCATCAGTAATTTTTTCTCCACATAGCTTCAATTGTGAACTGATGTGAAATATGGCAGAATTATACTCACTTCCAATCATAACGTGCTTTTGGAAGAATTACCATGTTTTGATGGCTATATCTTTCTTGTAAATTTTTCCATAGTTCGTATGGATCTTTTACTGTCAAATATTCAGTTTTCAAGGCATCATGAAGATGATGACGAATGAATATCATAGCCTTTGCACAGTTCTGTGGTGATTCAATATTTCCCTTTTTGATCGTATCTCCTATGCCCATAGCATCTAGATGTATTTCAGCATCTAATATCCAAGATAAATAATTTTTCCAGAGATGTCAAGAGTGCTAAATTCAAGCTTGGAAATATTTGACATGATCAAATCTATATTCCATGGAAATAATATTAATAAAATATACATGACATAATGAGAATTAAAAAATTGTTAACAATCTATATATAATATTATTACTTAAGATCCATTAGTATGACAATGAAGTAATGGATAAACTATGAATACAAGCATGGTTCGAAATAACGAAAAAATATGAGGCGGATACTCGACGATAAATATAACACTAGTGAGTATAATGATCAAACTAATTATAAACATTATCATTCGATGAATCATCTTCGTCTTCCTTTTGTAATTAGAGAAATAAAGTTTGTGACGAAAAATTTGATGGAGAAGAGTAATAGATGAGTGAATAATAGTTTTAGAAAACAACATATTATAGAATAAATCTAGCCGTTTATACCCGTTAGTCATTAAAATATATCTGTTTTATGATCGTTTATAATCGAAACACAAAAATACAATAATTTTATTCAAAATTTTAGATTAAAAAAATAAGAATATATTCACGTATTTTATGATTATAATGTGATGTATATAATGATAATCATAGTTAAATAATTTTGTATATCACATCACATTATTATTTTGAGGTGGCATAGCCTCCTTTATATAATAATATGAGATTATATATAAGTTATATAAGAATGAACAAGGCAATTTTTTAATTCATATCACATTATTATAATGAGGTGTCAGAGACTCCTTTTATATAATAACATGATATTATACAATGAAATATAAAAAAAATCGAGTGATCGTGCTGATAACGTGTTATAAATTAGAAGAAACATTAACAAAATAAGTAATAATTACCTTTGTAATAACCTTGAATATCTCCTTAATTACTTCTTAATTGCTCCAAATGAACTCTTAAT
>KQ995410.1:5036-15513 GCA_001598015.1 Dorcoceras hygrometricum
ATTCTAGGTCTTTACTCAACGCAATTGTTAATCATCATACAACACAATGAAAGTAAAGAATGCCATATAAGTAAATGCGAATATCATATATAAAGATTGTCATATACAAGAGTCTATAAACCCACACGCCACAAGTTGGCTAGTTGGGCATCTACTCTAACACTCTCCTCTCGGCCAACCCACGTGCCGCCCGTCGGCCACCCACGCGCCTCCGCCTCTTTGCCGGACTTGTTCCGGCCACCGCGCTGAGGAATTTCCGTCTGTGCTGAATTTGTCAGTCCTTCTAGTGCAGGCTGATGAAGGTGTCTTGATTTCGATCGTGGACCTGATTTACGATCTACCGCCGCCTACCGTTTGAAGTGCCGATTTCCTCATGAAACTGGTCGGAGCCAGGCGCCTAGACGCCAGCAAGGTAACGATTCTATGAACACCCTATGAATGTTTATAGAATTGTATTTGAATGTATTGAACGTTTCTCGGGGCAATTTTTGATTTCCACTGCGCCCCCCGGAAACGGGATCCGGATCCGCCATTGTCGCCAACAGAAACATGCGAGTGGAATTCTGGTTGGAGCCAGGCGCCTAGACGCCAGCAAGGTAACGATTCTATGAACACCCTATGAATGTTTATAGAATTGTATTTGAATGTATTGAACGTTTCTCGGGGCAATTTTTGATTTCCACTGCGCCCCC
Source organism: Dorcoceras hygrometricum (assembly GCA_001598015.1). Classification (NCBI taxonomy): domain Eukaryota; kingdom Viridiplantae; phylum Streptophyta; class Magnoliopsida; order Lamiales; family Gesneriaceae; genus Dorcoceras; species Dorcoceras hygrometricum. The sequence continues at coordinate 5,729 of KQ995410.1, forward strand.
CGGAAACGGGATCCGGATCCGCCATTGTCGCCAACAGAAACATGCGAGTGGCTGAGTATGCCCGACAGTTTTCTGCGCTTTTGATGTATGTGCCACACGTTGCCAACTAGAAGAGGACGAAGAGGAACAAATTTCTGAAGGGCTTGAGGCCTGATCTGTACCAGATGATTTTGTCTGGTTCACCCGCGACCTATATTGATGCGGTGAATAGAGCAGTGGATATTGAGGAGAGTCTACTGGAGGAGGATGCTCCGACTCAGTTGACTACTGGACGCACCTATCAGCCTGTTCAGGAGGCGTCGCAATCTTTTTATTCTCCTCAAGGGTCGCAGCAGCAGTCGAATCGCCAAAGGTTTCGACCTCGAGGGAAATAGTTCAAGAAGAAGGCAAATTCGAGTTCCTCTGGTTATTCGAGTTCTGGATCTGGCAGTGGTTCTGGTAGTGGTTCTGGTGGCATTCCTTGTGGACAGTACGGAGGAAGACATCCGACTTCGCAGTGTCGTGGAGTTCAGGGGTTTTGCCATAACTGTGGACAGCCCGAATATTTTCAGAGAGTATGTCCTTTGTTGAGGGGTCAGTCTTCAGTTCCTTCGCAGCAGGGATCAGCTAGTGGTTCTTCTCAGAGACCGCAGTTTCCTGCCCCTACCCAGCGATCTGGATTCCAACCCCGTGAGCCTTCTAGGTTTGGAGCACCATCGAGACCTCAGTTCCAGATTTCACAGCAGGCTCAGGCGAACGCTTTGACGAGAGATCAGGCTGAGGAGACGCTTGCCATAGTGATCGCAGGTACATGCTCTATTTTCAATTATCCTGCGAGAGTTTTATTTGACACTGGAGCATCACACTCTTTTATTTCTGAGTTGTTTTTTTGTGAGCATGGGTTGAGTTCTGCCCCATTCTGTGATGTTGTTTCCATGTCTACCCCTACTGGTGTGAATCTATGGTCCCGTGAAGTGGTGTTGGATTGTGTGCTTCGATTTGATGAGCATGTTTTGGTGTCCAATCTGATCGTTTTGGGAATTAGAGATTTCGATTGTATCTTGGGGATGGACGTATTATCTAGCTATAAGGCTACTGTTGACTGTTTTCATGGTGTGATGAGATTTTGCCCTGATTCGGGTGAGAGGTGGGAGTTCTACGGTGCTGATTTGTGCTCGAAGATTCCACTGGTGTCCGCCATGGAGATGTTTAGCCTGCTATCGCTGGATAATGCTGGATTCATGATTTATGCGCTTGACATTTCCCAAGAGCCCCGATTGGAGTTGAGTGACATTTCGATCGTCCGAGAGTTTCCCGATGTGTTCCCGAATGAGATTCCTGGATTTCCTCCGAGATGTGAGATCGACTTCAGCATAGAGTTGGTGCCCGGTACCGCCCCGATTTCTAGAGCTCCGTATCGGTTGGCGCCAGTAGAGTTGAAAGAGTTGAAGGATCAGTTGAGAGATCTCTTGTAGAAAGGCTTCATCAGACCGAGTATGTCGCCTTGGGGAGCTCCGATTCTTTTTGTGAAGAAGAGTTATGGGTCTATGAGGATGTGTGTTGATTTTAGACAGTTGAACAAAGCGACGCCGAGGATTGATGACTTGTTCGATCAGTTGCAGCAGAGCTCTAAGCTGAGGAAATATTTATTGAAATTGGACATAACTTATAACATTATTAGCGTTATACCTTAGAATCAAAGCTAGTGGAATGACGAATTAAATGTGAGTTTATAGTAATAGTCCAGGGTGGACCTAAGTCGAATCAATGCAGCTCGGAGTATAAATAGATCGCAAGCGATCCCGGTATAAGGAGCCTTATCATCCTGAGGAAGATGCAACTTTCCCGCCAGCCCTGATGAAGCTCATACGCCAGTGACGCCACGCTAACAGTGCAGTATCCCTATATTCTTCCCATCGATTGAAGATGGCACGACCAAATAGAGGCAGCAAGCAGCCCGGTTGGTAAAAAGCTCTGGGTGGAAATTCAGATCTGGACTATTTGGTCAACTCAGATTAGGAATAGTCAACACAACTTAAATGAGATGACTGAACTAAGATGGTCAAACAAGGTCAACTCAACTTAGACAATAAAATCAGATCACGGGTTCTAAACAGCTCAGGCAAATAACAACTAGCGAACTTAAGCTCAACTCAAAAATAGTAAACAATCGCGGACTTTACTCAGTAACAACTAACAACTTAGAAGATTTCCTTAGTCTGAAGCAACACAAAATATCTAAGGAAACATCAAGAAACATAAACTCGTACGCTGCTTGTAAGTTACTTCTGTACATTCAGAAATTTCAAGAAGAAACTAACACAAACATCGTAAAAAAATTTCGAAAAACTTTCCCTGAAACACAAATCTAGAAAACAAACACTTTATCAATAAATCATCTCGGTATTTGAAAAAAACTTCAAAATAATTCTCAAACCTTTAAAAATAACTCCAACATGCAAGAATAATCAATATATATCTTCAAAAGTGCAGCAAGAAACAGAAGTTACTTGCCTTTAACAACGAACAATGATTGACAGAGATTTAACTGTCTTTGAACACTGACAAGCACGATCGGTTGTTTTGAAAAATTTACAGATTCGGTCGGGTTTTTTCTCAGAGATTATTCCTACTCAAAAGCCTTTTCCTTTAAGGGAAAGTTCGTGAATGATCGTGAATCATGGTGTTTGCAAGTATTTATACGAACTTTTCAAAGATATTTTGAGCAAACACTATTCTTTTAAAAGTGCTGCTTCTAAGCTACTCCGTTTTTAAAACAAAAATTTAGACCGAAGAAATTAGGTAAATATTCAGTTTAGAGGTGAATCGCTCTTGTCTTGTTCGACCAGACAGCTCTCATAAACCGCTGTTCCTAAGCAGAAACTGAATCAACACATACGAAAGCTGATTAAATGAGGAGAAATTACAAATAGATCATTCTAAACTATAAACTTTAAATTTGTGGATTTTTGGATTTCTGGCGTTACAACTCTACCCCCCTTAAAGAAATTTCGTCCCCGAAATTAACTCACCAAATAAAGCAGGGTAGCAAATACGCATATCAGCTTCAACCTCCCATGTGGCTTCTATTTTAGTGTGGCTCGCCCATTGCACTTTGACCATTGAAATACTTCAATTCCTCAATATTATATCCTCTCTAAGAAGAATCTTCATTGGCTCTTCTTCATAAGTCAGATTAGGCGCAAGCTGCACCGGCTTGTAGCTCAACTCATGAGATGGATTAGGAACATACTTCCTCAAAGCTGATACGTGGAATACATTGTGCACTGCTGATGAGGGTGGAGGTAGCGCTGATGGATCTGTGTCAACAGATCCAGATTGAATTTTGAATTACACAAAACTTATTATTGTGTTTCTAACAAATCTACGAAGTGTGCAGATATCAAAAGGAAAAAGTATATTGCGCAAAGAAGATAAGCAGTAGAAGTCTGTCCAGACGATGGTAAAAGATAAAGTTCACAGCTGGTTTGATTCATCACTTAGACGGCAGCTGGATTAGCAATGGAGACGTCCAAAGTTGAGTCAGTTGTTCGTAATCAGGCGGAGGCCAATTTAGACCAGCAGATGTGATAATTGCTAAGAGAGCATGAACCAGCTGGAACAGAAACTATGAAGTCTGCTGGAGAAATGACGAAGAAGAAGATGAACAGTAGAAGTCTGGAATCAATTGCTCAAAGAAAAAAGAAATCAGCTGTTGGATTGAAGCGCAAGATCTGGAATCAGCGATGATGACATCAGCAGTGATGTCATCACAATTAGCAGTTGACAAAGAAGCGCAAGAGCTGGATCAGCGATGATGACATCAGCAGTGACATCACAATCAGCAGGAAGCTTCAGTAGAACCAGTCGATGGATGATCCAGACTCAAGAGATAAAGCGACGTCGTACAGGAAGTTTTATCCAGCAGGCAGCTACAGTACATCCAGACGAGAGCTTCAGTGGTGCTATATCAAGACGAGAGCTACAGGGTTTTATTAACCAGTCGAGGATGCATAGCAAACGATGTCGTTTGAATAAGTTGATACGACATCGTTTGATCTAACCAGTCGTTGGGAAATCAAGTCGCAAGCATTTCACGACCAACGACTGGACAACCAGTTGCAAGCATATCTTCACCTGCTCAACCAGTCGCAAGCTACAGTGTATCCAGATGAAAGAAAAGCAGAAGTAGCGAAGAGTTGCAACTAGGCGCAAAGAATCCAGTCGCAGCAGTTAAAGAATGAACCAGCAGCGAAGCAGTTGACAAATTACGAAGAGTTACTAAAGCTGGATGTCAACTGCTAGGCTCATTTAAAATGTTGAAGACGACAAAAAGCCTGCAAAAGAAAGGACATAAAGGACAATCCCTGTCGGTACTTTAGAGAGCAGATTTCAAACGGGAAGATTTTGTGTCCAACGGGTTTAATTCAAACAGAGGCTTTATATACGAAGACATCGCCATTGAAGAGGTGTGCTGAGGTCATGAGAATTGTTGTCGCACAGAAAAGATTAATCAAAAGGAGACAACAATCAAAGGGAAGAAACGAGAAGTGAAGCTGTCAACTATCTTTCGTAGAGGAGCTTATTGGAGTTGACAGCTGAGCTAGAATTAGCTTTTGTAGAGCACTTCCCTAGTGTGTGAGAAATAGAAAAACAGAGAGTTGAGAGCTTCATTGTAAAATCTCACACACAGATATTCATTCACATTCATTAGTGAATGAATCTCAAAACCATTTCACAATCAGTTACCGTCCAAGCACGATGACGTTAAACTCTGTGTATGTAGTCTTTGAACAGAGACGTTAAACAAGTTCTGAGTGAACAGCCGTGGGCTGGTAGAGTCTAGGAGTTCTCGCAGCTGCTGGTTGCGGGATTGGGTCTGTACACATTGTATAGATCAAATCTTCTAGTGGAGCCTTCCGAGGTGGAAGAAGGGGAGACGTAGGACATTGAGGTCCGAACTTCCAGAAACAAATATTCTGAGTATTGTATTCTGTTATTCATTCCGCATACACATTCATAGTTATTTAGCACGCATACAATTAGCACACTTGCACAGTCGAACAGATTTATGTTGTACATAAATCTGTTTGAGTTTTTTTAAAAAATAATAGGATTCAGTTCTGGTGTTTTCCGTATGATTTAAAATCATACCAGATCTGTCTCCGGTGCTCTTGTATTTTTAAAGTTCAAGAACCAGAGGTATTGCACCTCATCTTCCAGTAATAGCAGCGCGCAAAATTTTTATTGTTTGTCAAAGCAGCGCTGCTAAAGTTCCTTTTGAAAATCGGGACCAACAAGTGGTATCAGAGCAGGTTGTTCTTGAACGAGCACTTATTTTAAAACTCATGTGCTATGTTTTTAATGTTTTTAACTGTTTTGAGAAGCTTATCGTATGAAGGCCAGTTAATTTGTTTTAATATAGAACCGATTTTCTCTTGATGAACTGTCACGGAATGCGCGAGTTCTGTGCGGATGCCAAGATTCTATCTCCGTTGTGCTGTAAGATCATCTGGAGCGAGGCTTGGTGACAAGCACATGGAACGAAATAGAAAATGAAAATCTGAGCTTTTATCTGTTTACTGGTTCTTTTTATGTAAGTAACTCAGTAGCACATGCTTATTTGAAACATTTTTGATGCTCTGATAGTTTTTCAAATGTTCTGTGTTTTGCGGAATTTCAGCTGATGCCTCAATCTTTGTTTTTAAAATGATTTGAGCTTATGTTATAAAATACTCGGATCCACCGAAATCCCTTGCGCTGAAATCACATGACCCAAAAAGATAATCCGATCAAGCCAAAATTCACACTTGCTGAACTTGGCGTACAATTGCGAGTCTCTCAACCTCTACAACACCAATCTAAGATGCTCTCTATGTGATGGATCTGTGTCAACAGATCCAGATTGAATTTTGAATTACACAAAACTTATTATTGTGTTTCTAACAAATCTACGAAGTGTGCAGATATCAAAAGGAAAAAGTATATTGCGCAAAGAAGATAAGCAGTAGAAGTCTGTCCAGTCAATGGTAAAAGATAAAGTTCACAGCTGGTTTGATTCATCACTTAGACGGCAGCTGGATTAGAAATGGAGACGTCCAAAGTCGAGTCGGTTGTTCGTAATCAGGCGGAGGCCAATTTAGACCAGCAGATGTGATAATTGCTAAGAGAGCATGAACCAGCTGGAACAGAAACTATGAAGTCTGCTGGAGAAATGACGAAGAATAAGATGAACAGTAGAAGTCTGGAATCAGTAGCGCAAAGAAAGAAGAAATCAGCTGTTGGATTGAAGCGCAAGATCTGGAATCAGCGATGATGACATCAGCAGTGATGTCATCACAATTAGCAGTTGACAAAGAAGCGCAAGAGCTGGATCAGCGATGATGACATCAGCAGTGACATCACAATCAGCAGGAAGCTTCAGTAGAACCAGTCGATGGATGATCCAGACGCAAGAGATAAAGCGACGTCGTACAGGAAGTTTTATCCAGCAGGAAGCTACAGTACATCCAGACGAGAGCTTCAGTGGTGCTATATCCAGACGAGAGCTACAGGGTTTTATTAACCAGTCGAGGATGCATAGCAAACGATGTCGTTTGAATAAGTTGATACGACATCGTTTGATCTAACCAGTCGTTGGGAAATCAATTCGCAAGCATTTCACGACCAACGACTGGACAACCAGCTGCAAGCATATCTTCACCTGCTCAACCAGTCGCAAGCTACAGTGTATCCAGATGAAAGAAAAGCAGAAGTAGCGAATAGTTGCAACCAGGCGCAAAGAATCCAGTCGCAGTAGTTAAAGAATGAACCAGCAGCGAAGCAGTTGACAAATTACGAAGAGTTACTAAAGCTGGATGTCAACTACTGAGCTCATTTAAAATGTTGAAGACGACAAAAAGCCTGCAAAAGAAAGGACACAAAGGATAATCCCTGTCGGTACTTTAGAGAGCAGATTTCAAACGGGAAGATTTTGTGTCCAACGGGTTTAATTCAAACAAAGGCTTTATATACGAAGACATCGCCATTGAAGAGGTGTGCTGAGGTCGTGAGAATTGTTGTCGCACAGAAAAGATTAATCAAAAGGATACAACAATCAAAGGGAAGAAACCAGAAGCGAAGCTGTCAACTATCTTTCGTAGAGGAGCTTATTGGAGTTGACAGCTGAGCTAGAATTAGCTTTTGTAGAGCACTTCCCTAGTGTGTGAGAAATAGAAAAACAGAGAGTTGAGAGCTTCATTGTAAAATCTCATATACAGAGATTCATTCACATTCATTAGTGAATGAATCTCAAAACCATTTCACAATCAGTTACCGTCCAAGAACGATGACATTAAACTCTGTGTATGTTGTCTTTGAACAGAGACGTTAAACAAGTTCTGAGTGAACAGCCGTGGGCTGGTAGAGTCTAGGAGTTCTCGCAGCTGCTGGTTGCGGGATTGGGTCTGTACACATTGTATAGATCAAATCTTCTAGTGGAGCCTTCCGATGTGGAAGAAGGGGAGACGTAGGACATTGAGGTCCGAACTTCCAGAAACAAATATGCTGAGTATTGTATTCTGTTATTCATTCCGCATACACATTCATAGTTATTTAGCACGCATACAGTTAGCACACTTGCACAGTCGAACAGATTTATGTTGTACATAAATCTGTTCGAGTTTTTTTTTAAAATATTAGGATTCAGTTCTGGTGTTTTCCGCATGATTTAAAATCATACCAGATCTGTATCCGGTTCTCTTGTGTTTTTAAAGTTCAAGAACCAGAGGTATTGCACCTCATGTTCCATTTATAGCAGCGCGCAAAATTTTTACTGTTTTTCAAAGCAGCGCTGCTAAAGTTCCTTTTGAAAACCGGGACCAACAAGCGCTAATTGATAAGCTAACGTCCCAATTCTTTCTAAGATCTCAGATGGGCCAATGATCTCGGACTCAACTTACCTTTCCTTCCAAGCCTCGTTACTCCTTTCATGGGTGCTACCTTCAAAAACACATGGTCTCCAGTTTCAAAATTCAGCTCTCGATGATGATTATGATCATAGCTTTTTTGTCTGCGTTGTGTTGTCCTCATACGTTCACGTATCTTACTAATGGCTACAACAGTTTGTTCCAGAATTTCTGGTCCTAAATCCACTCTTTGATCAACACTTTCTTCCGTATAGTGCTTCATAAGGTTCCATTTCTCTTGAGTCTGGTAACTATTGTTATATGTGAATTCTACCAAGGGTAACTTGTAATCCCAACTTTCAGTAAAATTGATCGTACATGCGTGAAGCAGATCAAGTGTCTAGATTACTCTTTTGTTAGAGTAGATGCCCAACTATCCAACTTGTGGCGTGTGGGTTTATAGACTCTTGTATATGACAATCTTTATATATGATATTCGCATTTATCCATATGACATTCTTTACTTTCATTGTGTGTATGATGATTTACAATTGCGTTGAGTAAAGACCTAGAATGCACTAAAGTGTATGTTAGATGTGATAGAGGGTATGACGGCTATCATGAAACACATCTAATAGTCACTGTGTATTCTGAACATGTTCCTAGTCGATTGGGCCGTCAAAATGAGGATAAGGCCGCCCGAGTTCGAGGCTAGTATCTGCGATGCGAAGTACCATGTTTCATTGGTAGGAAACATTGTGATGTTCTGAGCATGCAGATAGATAGTGACCTGGTGATCTATCGAACTACCCTCCTTCGGACTTTCCAAGTGGTTACCATTTGTCGAGTGGATAAGTCCGAGGTCTTGGTTGTACTGATTAGTCCCCACGACTCGAAACGTCATTGAGACTCTACATGATAGGCGTATCACTTTGACCCGTTTGCCGACTCACTTGGGGTCATAAGGCGTCGGGATTGGGTGAGACCCCGATGCATGTAGGAGTCGATGCATCGTTGTCGAGGATTCACCGCTCGCAGACATGCGTGGATATCCTATGCTATCTGAGGGGATAATAATGTATAAATATCTGGTCAGAGTACTAGAAGTGTTTTAGGTAAATGTGTTTACCTAGTTACACTCGTGATGTCACTATTTTATCTTCAAGATTTATGCATAGCTATCGGATCTACAGCGACTCTCGATTTACCAATGATCGTTGATCTGATCGGGATATATGGATTAAAAGGACCGTACTGTACGCTAACCATGACCAACTGGTTCTGGCAGGCACTATCAGTGATACCTAGGGGATCATGGGGCGATGTTGCTAGACGCTCTTACCATGATCCGTTGGGCAAGTCCGGAATTGTGATTCCGGAGCCACAATGGTTGTGGGCCCACGGCTAGCTGTATCCCTGAACCATTGAGGGTCATACAAGTACTGGATTCGAGATTCTCGCACGGATACTCAGCTCAATGTGTTGAGTATACGAAGAGGATTTTGGGGAGTGCGACTTCCTAAAAGTCAACAGGGGTCAAATCGGGATTTCCCGCTGTTGAGGGGCAAAACGGTCATTTTGCACTGGGGTTCTGAAAAATGGTTTTTCAGATCATAGTATTCAGTTATGGAAACTGAGTCGATCGGTCCGATCTGATCGGCGATCGGAGTTACGATGAAGTCTCGGTGATGGGGATGAACCGAATGTTCATCCGTTGGACCCGGGCCCGTTGGGCCGGATCCAAACCCATCACTAAGTCTATTTATAATAGACTTAGGCTTTAATTGTAAAACACTTAACACTTGATACTAAACCCTAAACCTAATATTGGCCGCCGCCCTCACTCCTCTCCATAAGCCGCCGCCGCCGCCACCGTGCGCCGCCGCCGCCGCCTCCTCTCTTCGCCGGAAAATCGCTTCC